>BLSH010503036.1:481782-498353 GCA_018402905.1 Glandirana rugosa
TTTGACGGACGGATTAGAGAGAGATAAAGAGGTGTAAGTGTGTGATGTATGCCGGCGACACAATAACACACCCCGCACCTGAATCGGGGGACTCACTTTGGCCAAACATGACTCAGGGGGCTAAGTCCACGCCCCACACAATAACACAGCGGCCGTATGTAGTGTGTGAATGTGGAGAAATAGAGAGAGATTAGGCAGGCAGTTTATTTAGTGGATAGAGAGTGTAGTCAGTGTAGTATACATACAGAGTGCAGACAGTGTAGAATATATATTAGTGTAGCATATATTACAGTGCAGGCAGTGTAGAATATAAATTAGTGTAGTATATATTACAGTACATACATAGAGCCAGTGCAGGCAGTGTATACATATATATATATATATATATATATATATATATATATATTTATATACAGCCTAGTATATATAAATGTATACAGTATCTCACAAAAGTAAGTACACCCCTCAAATTTGTGTAAATATTTTATTATATCTTTTCATGTGACAACACTGAAGAAATGACACTTTGCTACAATGTAAAGTAGTGAGTGTACAGCTTGTATAACAGTGTAAATTTGCTGTCCCCTCAAAATAACACATAGCCATTAATGTCTAACCCGCTGGCAACAAAAGTGAGTACACCCCTATTGAAAATGTCCAAATTGGGCCCAAAGTGTCAATATTTTGTGTGGCCATCATTATTTTCCAGCACTGCCTTAACCCTCTTGGGCATGGAGTTCACCAGAGCTTCACAGGTTGCCAGTGGAGTCCTCTTCCACTCTTCCATGAGAACATCACGGAGCTGGTGGATGTTAGAGACCTTGCGCTCTTCCACCTTCCATTTGAGGATGCCCCACAAATGCTCAATAGGGTTTAGGTCTGGAGACATGCTTGGCCAGTCCATTACCTTTACCCTCAGCTTCTTTAGCAAGACAGTGGTCGTCTTAAAGGTGTGTTTGGGGTCAATATGTTGGAATACTGTACAGTCTCTGAAGGGAGGGGGATTTTGCTCTGCTTCAGTATGTTACAGTACATGTTGGCATTCATGGTTCCCTCAATGAACTGTAGCTCCCCAGTGCCGGCAGCACTCATGCAGCCCCAACCCATGACTTTCCCACCACCAGGCTTGACTGTAGGCAAGACACACTTGTCTTTATACTCCTCACCTGGTTGCCGCCACTCACGCTTGACACTATCTGAACCAAATACTTTTATCTTGCTCCCATCAGACCAAGGATATGGTTCCAGTAATGTCCTTAGTCTGCTTGCCTTCAGCAAACTGTTTGTGGGCTTTCATGTGCATCGTCTTTAGAAGAGGCTTCCTGGGGCGACAGCCATGCAGACCAATTTGATGCAGTATACTGCGTAAGGTCTGAGCACTGACAGGCTGACCCCCACCCCTTCAACCTCTGCAGCAATTCAGGCAGCACTCATATGTCTATTTCCCAAAAACAACCTCTGGATAGGAGGCTGAACATGTGCACTCAACTTGCTGTATTTGGTCGACCATAGTGAGGCCTGTTCTGAGTGGAACCTGTCCTGTTATACGGCTGTATGGTCTTGGCCACTGTACTGCAGCTCAGTTTCAGGGTCTTGGCAATCTTCTTATTGCCTAGGCCATCTTTATGTAGAGCAACAATTATTTTTTCATATTCCCAGAGAGTTCTTTGCCATGGGATGCCATGTTAAACTTCCAGTGACCAGTATAAAAGAGTGAGAGCGATAACACCAAATTTAACACACCTTCCCCCCATTCACACCTGAGACCTTGTAACACTAACGAGTCACATGACACCGGGGAGGTAAAATAGCTAATTGGGCCCAATTTGGACATTTTTACTTAGGGGTGTACTCAAGTTTGTTGCCAGCGGTTTAGACGTTAATGGCTGTGTGTTGAGTTATTTTGAGGGGAGAGCAAATTTACCCTGTTATACAAGCTGTACACTCACTACTTTACATTGTAGCAAAGTGTAATTTCTTCAGTGTTGTCATATGACAAGATATAATAAAATATTTACAAAAATGTGAGGGGTGTACTCACTTCTGGGAGATACTGCATATATATATATATATAAATATATATATATATATATATATATATATATTCTGCATTCAGTGTAGACTATATAGACAGTGCATTCGGTGGTGTACAGTATACAGTATAATCCACTTCAGGCGATGTATTAAAGTGGAGTACCACCCAAAAGTGGAACTTCCACTTTAAGGGAAGGTGACACCCTGACATGTCACAATTGGCATGTCATTTTTTTGAGGGGGACCTGTTTTCACAGGGTCCCAGGTCCCACTTCCTCTCCTGGCACCGTGGAGCCGAAAGGAAGTTCATCTCCCCCTCCTACCCTGCGATCTTCTGGGACTTGCCACGGCTCGCGCATGCGCAGTGGATGCCCAGCTTTGAAGAAAAAATCTGAGCTCCCACACTTGTGATGCCAGCGCCAGATTGAGGAGGGGGAGAAGAGCGACACTGCGGGTGGCCGCATTGCTGGAGCCTGGAACAGGTGAGTGTCCGATTATTAAAAGTCAAGAGCTACACTTTTTGTAGCTGCTGTCTTTTAAAAGGGTGGAACTCCGCTTTAATGTATATACAGACGGTCCCCTAGTTACAAACATCTGACTTACAAACGACTCCTACTTACAAATGGAGGGAGACAACAGAAAGTGACAGGAAATCTTCCCCTAGGAAGGGAAATTCCCCCCTGTAAGAGTTATTATGGGAAAAAGGGGTCTCCACTGATGCTTTATCACCAAGGTTTGTTTCCACAACAACCCAAAATTTTCAAAATCCAATTATTTTTGGAACAGGAAGTGAGGGGACATCTTCTGAACAGAAACATAGACAGCAAAACAAACATTACAGGGGTGTTACCCCTTCCCTATGCTATCCAAAATGCTTAAAAATATTTTTTTTTGGCTGGAGCTACGCTTAAAAAATGTACCTGTTCCGTCTTTCAAACAAATTCAACTTATGAACAAACCTACAGTCCCTATCTTGTTTGTAACCCGGGGACCGCCTGTGTATATATATATATATCTATCTATCTACACAGCCTAGTATATATATATATATATATATATATATATATATATATATATATATACACACTCAGCATTCAGTGTAGAATATATCCAATCAGTGCAGGCAGTGTAAATATATATCTATATATATATATATAGATATATATATATATACATACTCTCTGCACTCTGTGTAGATTATATACAGTCAGTGCAGGCAGTGTAAGAATATATATACTCGAGTGCGCATGCACGGTTTCTCCGAGATGGCCGCTTGATCTCGGAGCTCCGTACCGCCTCGTCCCGGTAACCCTGTGCAGCAGCCATCCGGACCGGTATGCCCACCACCCATGATCCAAGGGTGCCCGGAGGCACCGGAGCATCTCTCTGAGACCCGCTGGAGTCCTCCACTAACACACGCCAGACGTGGCCCTTAGGCGAGGCCGCGGTTGCGGCCTACACTCGTGGAGGTGCCACACGTAAGTCGAGGAGGGGGCTCTAAGACGGGCTCACTGGACTTGAAGTGGGTCTGCCTCCACCAGGGGATCCAAGGGCCCCCGGAAGCACTGGAGCTTCCTCCTGGGACCCCCTGGGGTCCTTCTCTAGCGCCCGGCGGGAGCGGCCCTTAGGCGAGGCCACGGCTGCGGCCTACATTCACGGAGGTGCCTCATGGAGTTCAGGGAGGGGGCTTCAGGACGGGCCCACAGAGCACCCAGAGGACTTGGAGAGGGTCTGCCTCCACCAGGGATCTATATTAACCCCCCTAGCTCAACCGGTGCCTATATAAGGGGGGAAGGCCAGCAACTGAGGCCTTGGCCTGGCCCTGGAGGAGATCCCTAGGCCTCAGTATCCACACACTGCCCACATAACTTTAAAGTGGGGATTACCTCCCCTATTGAGGAACTTTGAGCATATTTTCCCTTTTGCGGATATCCCCTCTCCACAGGACAAAGAAATAAGCCCCCCCAAGCTCAGAAGCTTATAGGCACAGGCCGTTTGCAGACTGAATTTCTGGGGAACCCCTGCCGATGTTAAATAGCCCACATTTGGCTGAAGTTGGTGCTCTCATTTTTTCTTCTTTTTAGCCCCTCACAGCGGCTGATTTGGTCTAACTGACCCTATCCCTTCGTCTTATTCAGTGATGCTTACACTACAGGAACATTCTCAATGTACACAGCAGCAGTGAGAAGGGACATTTCCAAACATCCTAACTTTTCTAACCAGTCCTCTAAATCGAACCCTATGCCCTCTGGTACACATCCAGATCTTAAGGATAAACCTGAGGACATGAAGGCAGGGGCGGAAGGGGGATCTCAAATTCTCCCTGCCCAAGCTCCACCGGCTTCTGAGCCCAGCAACCTCCAAATCCAGACACCCTAGGTCTTTCTGGGGCTTCCTCCCCAACAATGCACTCGGACCTGAGATTCATGATGGAAACTTTCTCCAAAATGTTATTTAAGGTTTGGCCCAAACTGCCTCCCAAATTACCTCTACTATTCAATTGGATCTTCAAAACTTAGGCTCCAGGATTGATGTAATTGAACAAAGGACTGACCAAACAATTGCGAAAGCGAATCAGAATACTTCCCGGATTCAGGATCTCCAGGACCAGTTGGAGACAGTGCTCTCCAAGATAGAGGACCTCAAAAATCAGTCCCAAAGGTACAATTTCCGAATCCAGGGGTTGCCTGAATGCATCACGGATGTTCAGGGGACTGTACACTCTTTCATTAAGGAAATTATCCCCAGCATCCCTGAACACAGGTTGGAGCTAGACAGGGCCCACAGAGCCCTCCAGGTGCCCTGCTCAGATGGGCTGCCTAGAGATGTCATAGTCAAAACTCACTATGATTTCCCTGAGAGCAGATGTGATACTGCCGGTTGGGCAGACGTCACTTGGTTGGTCTCGGGACTGGGTTGCCGGCCTTCCGGCTATCGTCCCCAGACTCCTGAGGGGAGTGGTGGTTTTTAACCATTTCCCCTCTTCTTCTCTCCTGTCTCTTTCTGATCTCTTTTCCCTCTCTCTTTTTCTTCCTCTCCCTCTACTGCTTGTTTTCACTCAGGCATCGGGGCGGCATCTTTCTGAGGGACGCGGTTAGCTCCAGCTTTCCTCCAAGGAGAAACGCATAGTTTTCATTTTGGCATCTGTAGGGCTGAGTTAGTTGGTCATCAGTGACGCTTATGCTTTCCATGGTTTCTACTATGACACCCTCTTCTAATTCATCAGGATTTTTAAAAGTAGCTTCTCATACTGTACAGGGACTCAACTCCCCCCTAAAACGTAAGAAGCACTTCCAATCAGCTCATTCGCAGCGCCTGGAGGTCCTTCTTCAAGAAACCCATTTGCCTTCTCAATTCAACCCGAGGTTTCTCCACGCAGGTTTCCCACAATTCTTTTTGGCAAATGCTCCGGATAAGACGAGAGGGGTTGTAATATTTTTTGCTAAAGGCCTCAGGTTTCACACTCATAAGGAGATTCGGGACCCTGAGGGAAGGTATATTCTCCTGATAGGAGAACTCAGAGGTAGCACCTATACATTCCTCTCTTATTATGCCCCAAATAAAGGACAGGTACAATTTTTTTCAGGCAATGCTTGGCTCCCTTTCCCCCCACTTCAAGGGGACTTTGATTCTTGGAAGTGATTCCAACACTGCGTTTGACTTCATGCTGGACAAGTCCCGCCCGGTCCGGACTCGATTCCTCCAACCCCCGAAAAAGAGTCTGAAAATTGCCAAGCTTCTAAATTTACTGGGTCTAATAGATGCCTGGAGGGAACTTAATCCTAACAAGAAGGACTACACTCATTACTCTGCCCCACACAAATCCCTAGCTAGGATTGACCATATATTTGTGGGGGCTCCCTTTATCCCCTCGGTCTCTAACTCCTATATAAAGGATTCCTCGCTCTCTGACCACTCTATGGTAGTCCTTCACATTAGGTCCCAGGGGGATATGGGTCCTAGACCCCAATGGAGACTGAAGGATCCATTCTAAATAACCCAGTCCATTGTACTTTATTGGGGGAGGACCTTAAAGATTATTTTAGTCTAAACTCGGGTAAAGAGGTCTCACATGACTCCTTGGGCTGCCCACAAAGCAGTTATCAGGGGTAGGATCATCCACCTATCTGCTAAACTTAAAAAAGAGAAAAAGAGAGATTTGGTCAAATTAGAGCTAGATTTTCATAAACTCTCTAAGACGCACAAGAAAAATCTGACCCCATAGTCTCCGGCTAAGCTAGAGGCAGGAAGGGCGGCCCTGAATTTAGCCTTGACCACCCAGGCAGAGAAACAAACACAATAGGCCAATGCCCAGTTCTACCTTCGAAAAGACCACATAGGTCCCAAATTAGCTAGACTATTGCCGAAACTCAGATCATTCACCTTCCCTAAGGTGAGAGACCCTTCAGGGACCCTTACACAAAATCCTCACAAGATCATGGCCTCATTCCAGGGTTTTTATGCTAAGCTTTATCAGTCGAAGTTCCCGGGCTCCTCTTCCTTCCTGTCCAATTTTCTGGATACCATCCCCCTACCTAGCCTGGTCAGGGAACACAGTCTTGCATTAGAAGCACCAATCTCGGAGACGGTTGTAGACGTAATTAAGCATCTTAAAGGGGGCTCTGCTCCTGGCCCCGATGGGTTGTCAACGGGATATTATAAGCAATTTGGGTCTATCCTAGCCCCCTATTTAACTAACTTCTTCAACTCTCTACAAGAGGGAACGTTAGTTAGTTCGGATCTTAACTCGGCCAATATCTCGGCCATCCCAAAGCCAGGCAAGGACCCCTCCAATGTCTCTAACTATAGGCCTCTCTCCTTAATCAACAATGACCTAAAGATCTTAACTAAAATCCTGGCTAATAGACTAGCTGCATTTATAGGAGAATATATACATAAGGATCAGGTCGGTTTTATTCCCAGTAGACAGGGGCCTGATCAGATTCGCAGGGCTGTGGACCTTATCTGCCTTCTAAGATCTGGGTGGGACGGGGGCCCTCCTCAGGAGGGGTTTGTACTTTCAGTTGACCTTCAGAAGGCGTTTGACACAGTAGAATGGCCCTATCTATTTGAGGTCCTCGGCCGTTGGGGTTTTGACCCTCGTTTCAGACAGACCCTTAAAGCTCTATGTTCCAAACCTAGAGCGAATATTAGATTGCAAAATTTTGTCTCCGATCCATTTAATATACACAGGGGTACCAGACAGGGGTGCCCGCTCTCCTCCTGATCTTTGAAATCGCCATGGAAACCCTGGCGATAGCAATAAGGGCGCATCCAGGCATTAGGGGGGTGAGTTATGGCCCACAAACCCATAAATGCACCCTTTTTGCAGATGACCTTCTGTTATTTATTTCCTCCCCTCTCATCTCTGTCCCGAACATCCTTACGCTCCTGCGGGACTTTGGTGAGGCCTCTGATCTAAAGGGCAATATGGCTAAATCAGTAGCGCTCAATGTAAATGTTCCAGAGACAATAGTTCAACTACTTAAGGACCGTTTCCAAGTGCCCTGGAGTCCTGTCCACATTCCTTACTTGGGTATTAAACTTTCAGCCAGTGTTGATCAGTTATACTCTATCAATTATCCCCCCTTATTTAAGCAACTTATGGACGATCTGGCCAGCTGGGGGAAGATGAGCCTCTCCTGGCTGGGCAGAGTGAATGCGGTCAAAATGACCCTCCTACCAAGGATTTTATACTTCTTTCGGTCCCTACCCATGCCAATTAGAAAACCAAAACTGCTCAAACTCCAATCCAAAATTAAAAAATTCATTTGGGGAAGTAAAGGGTTCTGTTGTCCGGCTGAGGTCCTCTGGAGACGTCGTAACCAAGGAGGCCTTGGGCTCCCAAATCTCTGGAGGTACTATCAAGCCGCCCAACTGGCGCAATTCTCTATTATTTATGCACAGACCAACAGGCCAGACTGGGTGGGAATAGAGAGACAGATGATCCCTCTTAATACTTTGGACTACCTGGTGTGGGCTAAACCCAAGTCTAGACCTTCAATTCTGTCCACGACGCTTTCCTGCTCAATAGCCCTCTGTGATAACTTATTTAACACCACAAAGTTGGCATCCAACGTCCATCCCTTGGAGCATGTCTTTAATAACCCCCGGTTCCCTCCGGGCCAAGATATCCAGGCGTTTAGCTGTTGGACCAATAAAGGCCTCTACAGAATAGGACATTTTCTCTCTTCGTCTGGTCCCATTTCCCTTGAGCATTGTTCTAATACATTAGACATGCCCTCGTCAGAAAGGTTCCGCTTTCACCAGATTCACCACTTCATAGCTTCGATTTGGAGGTCTAATCAGGCCTCGGGAGAACTCACCCTGTATGAAAGGTGGTGCTCTGATAGCTCCGCTCAGAAGGGGGGGAATTTCGGCCATTTATGCGTCACTGATCGTTCATCCCGAGAAACCCCCTTATGCCAAAATTTGGGAGGGGGACTTGGGCCTCAGTTGGAATGAGGACACGTGGTTTTTCCAATTTTTGAAATCCTTCAAGGGTATAGTGAATATCTCTTTAATGGAAGCGAGCGTGAAGGTGATCTCTCTGTGGTATTTGGTCCCTACCCGACTCACGTCCATGTTCCCGAACTCCTCTCCATTGTGTTTCAGGGGCTGCCAACTCTTGGGTTCCTATCTTCACACCTGGTGGGAATGCCCTAAGATCAGGGGCTTCTGGAATAGAATCTTCTCTTTACTGCGGATGGTTACAAGCCACCCAATACCTCAATGTCTGCTGGTAGTGTTTTTAAATCATAGACCAGTGGGCCTGTCTAAGCCCCTCTACAAATTAACTCATTTTATCCTTCTGGGAGCTAAGCTCACTTTGGCGAGAGCCTGGAAAAAACCTATGTTTCTTTCAACACAGCTAGGAGAAAGATCAATTGGATCATGACTCAAGAAAAACTCACTAACATTCTCCTAGACTCTTCAGCCAAATTTGATATAGTGTGGGATCCCTGGCGGACATACCTCAATCGGGTCCCTTGGCTCGGTCTCTTGCCTCTCGTGAATGTATCTCCCTGGTGTCTTCCTTCCAGTCCACTCTTAGCTCTCTCAATTTCCTTTCCTCCCTTTTTCTTTCCTTCTTCCACTCTTGCCTTTCCCTCTTCTTTTTTCTTTTTTTCTATTTTATCTGTATTGCGTTTTTTAACAGTGATAGGTCTTTGTCATTGTTTTTAAGGGACATACCTTACCCTGTATTGCTTTATTTGTAGTCCCAATGTACCTTTGCTGATTGCATCTTTGTTTTCTAATCGGCTGGACACTCCGACTCATCCCTAGCCTTGGCTCAGACGCAGTTTCTTGGGGCTCTGGGTGAGGGTATGGGTTCGTTCCGATGGTGTCGCCTTTGATAAGCTATTTGTGGATTGTGACACTCATGCTTTTATGTAGGTGTTGTTTGATTGTAGTTTTATATGTACTCAGGGTAAGGCCTTCCCTTACCACCTGTCTGTTTACGCATCTGTATTTGTTAAATACCAATAAAATTCCTTTAAAATGAAAAAAAGAATATATATACTCTGTATTCAGTGTAGACTATATATATAGTGCATGCTAAGTTGCATGCTTGGATAAGGGTCTGGCATAGATTTTAAAGGGAACTGTTAAAAAAAATTGGCATGGGGTCCCCCCCAAAATCCATACCAGGCACTTCAGGTCTGGTATGGATTTTAAGGGAAACCCCACGCCAAAATTTTAAAAAATTGGTGTTGGGGTCTACGCAAAAACCATACCAGACCCTTATCCGAGCATGCAACCTGGCAGATAAGGATGAGGGAATGAGTGAGTACCTCCTAAACCATACCAGCCCACATGCCCTCAACTTGGGGGGGTGCCTTGGGGTCCCCCCAGAGCACCTTGTCCCCATGTTGGTGGGGATAAGGGCCTCTTACCAACAAACCTGGCCAGTGGTTGTCGGGGTCTGTGGGCGGGGGGTCTTATTGGAATCTGGAAGCCCCCTTTAACAAGGGGGCCCCCAGATTCTGGCCCCACCCTATGTGAATGGGTATCGGGTACATTGTACCCCTACCCATTCACCAAAAAAGTATCAAAAAAAGAAAAAAACACAGGAGACAGTTTGGAACAAGTCCTTTAAAAAAGAAAAAAGTGTTCCCTGATGTAATCCACGTCAATCACTGTGCGCCTCGGACCCGAAAAATAAGAAAAAAAAAACAAGACAGCTCCTCCTTGATGGGAGGGCTGCCACGACTGATCTATCTTTGCGGTGACAGTTTATTTACAGTATCTCACAAAAGTGAGTACATCCCTCACATTTTTGTAAATATTTTATTATGTCTTTTCATGTGACAACACTGAAGAAAAGGCCACAAAGGAGAGGCAGAGGCCCCCAGGCCACTAAAAGAGGGCAAGCAGCCTCTGTGTCTTCAGTGAAAAAACCCACACAAGAAAAAAACTTCTCCTTGCTCCTCATCTGGGATCTCAACCCCTTCTATACCTCCAATCCTCTCCAAAACCTGCACTGAGAGGAATGAAGGTCTAGCAATGTGTGCCACAAGTACTTGCAGCCAATCTGCTAGCAGTACACCACCAGGTGAATTCAGCAGGCAAATATCCCTACCCCAGTTGCTGAGCCATAAAAAAATACTGTCCCAGCCATCTACATGCTCAGAATCTTAATGCTAGCTTGGCCAAATTGCTAGCACTCCAACTCCTGCCTTTTCAGCTGGTAGACTCTGCCCCCTTTCATGAATTTTTGGAATGTGCTGTCCCACAGTGGCAGGTTCCCAAAAGAAATTTCTTTTCACGTAAGGCCATTCCAGCTCTCTATCATCATGTGGAAGGCAATGTTTTGGCCTCATTGGACAGGGCGGTCAGCAGCAGGGTTCATATTACCGCTGATTCATGGTCCAGCAGGCATGGTCAGGGATGTTACCTGTCCTTCAACGCACACTAGGTAACTATACTGACAGCTGGGAAGGATGCAGGACAGTGTTCAGTGTTGGAGCTAGTTCCATCACCACGCCTCCAAAAAGCTGGTGGTGATTTTGCCACATCCACCTCCTCCACCCCTTCCTCTTCTTCTACCTCTGTGGCCTCTATTGCAGAATTGTCCTCTGAACCTGCAGTGTTCCCTAAGTGTTCAAAGGGCTACACAAGCAGTCAGGCTAAAAGATGCCATGCGGTGCTTCAGTTAGTCTGTCTTGGGGACAGAAGCCACACTGGGGCAGAGATTTCTATCAGCTCTGTGGAGGCAGGCTCAGAGGTGGTTGACGCCAAGGCAGCTTGAGCCAGGAATGGTTGTATGCAACAATGGCATCAACCTTCTCTCTGCCCTCTGACAGGGACATTTGACACATGTTCCATGCTTGGCACACGTCTTGAATTTGGTAGTGCAGCCAGGTACCCAGGCTTACCAGATATCCTAAAGGCAGGTCAGAAAAGTATGTGGTCATTTCCAGCCTTCATACAATGCCAGTGCCCGACTGGCTGGCATTCAGCGGGAATTAAATCTGCCCCCCAACCGCCTCATTTGTGACATGCCCACCAGGTGGAACTCAACATTGGCAATGGTGCAGTGGCTGCACGCACAGCAGAGGGCCATCAATGAGTACCTTTGTGAGCATGGCACCAGGACAGGCTCAGGCAAGCTTGGCTTCTTTTTGCCACGTCAGTGGCTACTGATCAAGGATGCATGCACTGTCCTGTCACCATTTGAGGAGGCCACAAGGATGGTGAGCATGACAATGCATGCATCAGTGACACCGTCCCTCTAGTATTTCTTCTGGAGCACAGGCTTTGTGGAATCATGGACAGTGCGCTTGAGGCAGAACAGTGGGAGGAAGAGGAGGACTTACTTTCCTCTCAAGGCCCTCTTTAAGCAGAGAGCATTCCTGCAGAGCCACCAAACACACAGGAAGAGGAAGAGGAGGAGGATTATTGTGTCAGCATGGATTTGGAGGATAACATGCAGCAGTCTTCAAGGGATCATGGTTTTCAGGCCCTAGAAACCCAAGGAGTTGTACGTGACTTGGAGGAGGTATGTCATCCTCAGTGACCCAGAGGACATTAATGCCTCCTCAAACTTACGGTGCATGGGCTCTCTGATTCTGAAAAGCCTGCAAAAAGACACTAGGATTTGTGATATCAAAGTGAGGGATTATTACTGGCTTGGCAACCCTTCTAGATCCACGTTACAAGGGTAAAGTTGCAGAGCTCATCCTGCCTGCCCAGAGGGAGCAGAGGATGAAACATTTTCAGGATACCTTGAAGAAAAGTTCGTGCAACGTCTTTCCAGAACCTGGTAGGCTACCATGTCCTGGTTCTGAACAATGTGTTTCTGAAGCTTCGGTCGTTCAGAGTCAGAGGGGTGGAGAAGGTGTCCGGCTGACCAATGCCTTTAAAAATATTTTCAGTCCTCAGCGCACAGGCCAGATAGGTTCAAGCAACCATCGTCAGCATCTGCATGATATGGTGCAGGACTATATAGGGGCAAGAGCAGACTTGGAGACCTTTCCAACTGATCATCCACTGAGTTACTGGGTCTTGAGGATGGAGCCACTGGCCAGAACTTGCTGAATATGCAATTGAGTTACTGACCTGTCCTGCATCCAGCGTGCTTTCTGAACAGACATTTAGTGCTGCTGGAGGGTTTGTGACTGAGTGCACCTGTCCACAGACTCGGTTGATAGGTTCACTTTTATAAAAATGAATCAGTCCTGGATCCGCAGCTATCAAGCCCCTGATGCTGATGCAACTGATTAATCCCTTTAGGACTGCCACTGCTCCTATTCATCCTGTCCATAATCCAGAACGATATTTTGTATTTAGCACCCAAGGCCCAATTTTTCTGCACCTGGTTTACAGGGGCATGCCATAGGAACTTTTAAACTAATTTACAACAGCAGGGCCTCTTTCCTATGCCCAACAAGAGTAACTGCAGGGGTTACAGTGTTCTGGCACCGTAACACCCAAGGCCCAATTTTTCTGCCCCTGGCTTACTGGGGCATGTCATCACAATTTTTAAACTAATTTACAACAGCGGGGTCCCTTTCCTGCACCCAACAAGAGTAACTGCAAGGGGTTACAGTGTTCTGGCACCGTCAACACCGAAGGCCCAATTTTTCAGCACCTGTTTGACTGGGGCACGTCATAACAATTTTTAAAATAATTTACAACAGCAGGGCCCGCACCAATATCTTTTCATGTGACAACACTGAAGAAATGGCACTTTGCTACAATGTAAAGTGTACAGCTTGTATAACAGTGTAAATTTGCTGCCCCTCAAAATAACTCGACACACAGCCAATAATGTCTAAACCGCTGGCAACAAAAGTGAGTACACCCCTAAGTGAAAATGCCCAAAATGGACCCAAAGCGTCAATATTTTGTGTGGCCACCATTATTTTCCAGCACTGCCTTAACCACTTCAGCCCGGAAGGATTTCCCATATTAGGACAAGAGCACTTTTTGCGATTCAGCACTTGCCTTGCTTTAACTGAGAATTTTACGGTCGTGCGGCGTGGGACCCAAACAAAATTTCAGTCCTTTATTCCCCACAAATAGAGCTTTCTTTTGGTGGTATTTGATCACCTCTGCGTCATTTCTGATCTCCGCTATAAACAACAAAAAAGCGACAATTTTGCAAAAAAAACAGTTTTTCTTACTTTTTGATGATAAAAATGAATTTATGGGGTTTTTATTTTTTTAAATTTTTTACTAGTAATGGTGGCAATCTGCAATTTTTAGTGGTACTGCGATATTTCAGCAGACATGTCGGACCATTTTGACACTTTTTTGGGACCAATGACATTTATACAGCGATCAGAAATGTAAATATCCACTGATTACTGTGTAAATGTCATTGGCAGTGAAGGGGTTAACCTGCAGGGGCAGAGCTAGGGGTTAACTGTGTTCCCTGGGTGTTTTCTAACTGTGGGGGGTCTGGGCTGTTATGGGCATAAGAGATCTAACTGATCACAGTGACAGGGATCAGTAGATCTCCTATGTCCCCACTGACAGCGGGGAACTGCTGTGTTTACATTGGCAGTTCCCTGTTCTTCTGCTGTGCGCGGGCACACTCCTCTGTAGTACAGCGGGCTCATGGGTGCCGCCGGCAGCTCGCATGCGCCCCCTAGTGGCCACTCCACAAATCGCCATTTATTTACATTTAAATATACTGCGCGCGATGTGGAAGCGGTTAACCCTCTTGGGCATGGAGTTCACCAGAGATTCACAGGTTGCCACTAGAGTCCTCTTCCACTCCTCCATGACGAGGATGCCCCACAGATGCTCAATAGGATTTAGGTCTGGAAACATGCTTGTCCAGTTCATCACCTTTACCCTCAGCTTCTGTAGCAAGGCAGTGGTCATCTTGGAGGTGTGTTTGGGGTCGTTATCATGTTGGAATACGGCCCTGTGGCCCAGTCTCCGAAGGGAGGGGATCATGCTCTACTTCAGTATGTCACAGTGCATGTTGGCATTCATGGTTCCCTCAATGAACTGTAGCTCCCAAGTGCCAGCAGCACTCATGCAGCCCCAGACCATGACACTCCCACCACCAGGCTTGACTGTAGGCAAGACACACTTGCCTTTGTACTTCTCACCTGGTTGCCGCCACACACGCTTGACACCATCTGAACCAAATAAGTTTATCTTGGTCTCATCAGATCACAGGACATTGTTCCAGTAATATATGTCCTTAGTCTGCTTGTCTTCAACAACCTGTTTGCAGGCTTTCTTGTGCATCATCTTTAGAAGAGGCTTTCTTCTGGGACGACAACCATGCAGACTAATTTGATGCAGTGTGCAGCATATGGTCTGAGCACTGACAGGCTGACCCACCACCCGTTCAACCTCTGCAGCAATGCTGGCAGCACTCATATGTCTATTTCCCAAAGGCAACCTCTGGATAGGAGGCTGAACATGTGCACTCAACTTGCTGTATTTGGTCGACCATAGTGAGGCCTGTTCTGAGTGGAACCTGTCCTGTTATATGGCTGTATGGTCTTGGCCACCGTGCTGCAGCTCAGTTTCAGGGTCTTGACAATCTTCTTATAGCCTAGGCCATCTTTATGTAGAGCAACAATTATTTTTTTTTCAGATCCTCAGAGTTCTTTGCCATGAGGTGGCATGTTGAACTTCCAGTGATCAGTATGAGAAAGTGAAAATGATAACACCACACTTAACACACCCGCTCCCCATTCACACCTGTGACCTTGTAACACTAACGGTTTACATGACACCGGAGAGGGAAAATGGCTAATTAGGCCCAATTTGGACATTTTCACGTAGGGGTGTACTCACTTTTGTTGTCAGTGGTTTAGACATTAAAGGCTGTGTGTTGAGTTATTTTGAGGGGACAGCACATTTACACTGTTATACAAGCTGTACACTCACTACATTACATTATAGCAAAGTGTCATTTCTTCAGTGTTGTCCTATGAAAAGATATAATAAAATGTTTTCAAAAATGTGATGGGTGTACTCACTTTTGTGAGATACTGTATATCTACAGATAAAAAAGTGACAGGAATACTTCCTTCTTAACCACTTCAATACCGGACGTTTATACTCCCTTCCTTACCAGACCAAGTTTCAGCTTTCAGCGCTCTCACACTTTGAATGACAATTACTCTCTCATGCTACACTGCACCCAAACAAAATTTTTATAATTTTTTTCACACAAATAGAGCTTTCTTTTGGTGGTATTTAAGAACCTCTGGGAATTGAAAAAAGTGCGAACATTTTGAAAAAAAACACTTTTTTTTAGTTTCTGTGATAACATTTTGCAAATAAGTAATTTTTGTCCATAAATTTGGGCCAAAACCTCTACTGCTACCTATCTTTGGTAAAAATAACGCAAATAAGTGGATATTATTTGGTCTGTGTGAAAGTTATAGAGTCTACAAACTATGGTGCCAATCATTGAAAATTTATCACACGTGATGCACTGATGGCCTATCTCAATTCTTAAGGCCCTGAAATGTCGGGAAAGTACAAATACCCCCTAAATGACCCCATTTTGAAAAGTAGACATTCCAAGGTATTTAGCAAGAGGCATGGCGAGTTTTTTGAAGTTGTACTTTTTTTCCACAATTCTTGGGAAAATTAAGAATTTTTTTTTGCACAAAATTGTCAAAACAACAAGTTATTTCTCACACACAGCATATGCATACTTCCAATTACACCCCAAAATACATTCTGCTACTGTCCCTGAGTATGGCGATACCACATGTGTGAGATTTTTTCACAGCCTGGCCACATAGAGAGGTCCAACATGCAGGGAGCACCGTCATGCATTTTAGGAGCAGAATTTTCACATCTAATTTCCTAACGACCTATTACACTTTTGAAGGCCCTGGAGCACCAGGACAATGGAATTACCCAAAAAATGACCCCATTTTGGAAAGCAAACACCCCAACGTATATTCTATGAGGCATTATGAGTAGTGTTGAGTGAACCCGGACTGTAACGTTCGGGTCCGTACCGAACTTTCGGGTGTCCGTGGCACGGACCCGGACATTTCAAAAATCGTTTGGGTTCGGTCCGGGGTTCTGCTATTTTACTCCAC
>BLSH010503036.1:518129-544477 GCA_018402905.1 Glandirana rugosa
CAGAAACATAACTGTAGGTAACAATTGAGTTATATCCATGAATATCGTTATCAATACTATAGTACAGTGGCCACAAAAAAAAAAAAAACAAAGTTATCGCAAATAAGTCTTTTTTTTTATACTATTGTATTTGTTCTTATTATATAGTAAGTCGCTATATCAATAGTCTGTATCAACATTTACAAATTGTCAAATCTAATTATGTAACATATCCCATACAATAAAAATGTCATTCACCTGATAGTCACACCTATCCAGTAAGGAAAACTCAAGAACATAACTACAATAACACCACATCTTTAAGTAAGAAACCCTTAAGATTCTCTGACAACTCCCTTTTACACAGGTATACACCACAATAACATCAATACAAGAACTCAAAAGGAATGACCTATCCACACTGATAGTCCACTTACTGTAAAAATAACATACCCTATACAATGTATTAATCTAAACTGTTAAACATTTACAACTATGTCTGATAACTATATCGCTGAATGATATATTATTCTTGTTTATGTTATCATATTTTTTTTTCTGAATAAACGCTATTGAAACAAAAAAAAAAAAAACACCGGTGACATGATATCATAACTATTGCTATAAGTACCTATATTGAGTTAACAATGGATGTCAATACAAAGACAATTGTTGCTATGTTATTGTACATGTAAAATATTACGTCATGTATTGTAAACTATTTTTAAAATTCTAATAAAATATATTGGAATATAAAATCATGGTCGAAAAGTAATCTCTCCTGGCTGGGTAGAATCAATGTGGTCAAAATGACCCTCCTCCCGCGAATCCTATATCTGTTTCGAGCTCTACCGATCCCCATTAGGAAATGCCATTTAAGGTCCTTTCAGAGTAAAATCCTCAGATTTGTTTGGGGCAGTTCAGGTTTCAGGTTTTCCCAAAGCACGTTATACCGTCACAAGAAGACGGGAGGGTTGGGTGTACCTTCTCTCCTCAAATACTTCCAAGCAGCAAGACTGGCCCAACTTTCCCAAGTTTACATGAGGTTTGAGACTCCGGACTGGATTCAAATCAAGAGGCAGGCGGTACCAAATTATACTATAGATTTCCTCCTCTGGATTCATCCGAAAAAAGACCCCTATATTATCTCCGACCCTTTCTCACTCATTTGCCCTTTGGGATTCGCTACGTAACCACCCTGAATTAGTCTCTACTCTGACCCCTTTAGCACACATATTTCACAACCCAGATTTCCCTCTTGGACTAGACATCAAAGCATTTAAATGGTGGTTGGATAAGGGGCTGTACCGTATAGGACATTTTTTTACTCCCTCAGGCCCCATTATCTCTGAGCTACTGCATAAGTAAACTGGAGCTCCCAGCCTCTGAAAAGTTTAGATTCCAATAAATTTCTCATTTTCTAAGGCATATCTGGAAAGAGAAACCTCTCCCCCCTATGAAACTTGGTGTGGCCTAGCCACGGAGCAGAGGGGAGGCATTTCGGTAGTCTACGTGGCCCTCACTCGGACATGAGGCTATGGGAGGAGGATTTCCAGTTCTCATGGGACCTGGAGACATGGCACGGAGCTCTCTCCGACTCTTCCAGAGGCATTTTAAATACTGTCCTCATGGAGGCGAGTATCAAGGTCATCACTAGGTGGTATCTCACCCCTTCTAAACTGGCCCGCATATATCCCTCGGTTAACCCACAGTGTTTTAGAGGCTACGCCCAATAGAACAACGTGAGTTCAGGTTAGGGTAACTTAATTAAGGTAACCATGCCGGTGCAATATTCCTTCATATGATTTCTTTATTTTACACTGTTGTACTGTAAACATACCTGTCTTGTACAAATTTAAAATAAAACATTTTTGAAAGTAAACATGTGAACCCGCTCTACCAGTTCTCCTCTGATGTAGAGTGGAACTATGTCAGTCTTACTCTTCCTAAAATCAATTAATGTATTGGTCTTCCCAGTGTTTAGGGACAAATTGTTTGCCTCACACCACTCTATTAGATTAGCCTCATCTTCCCTGTAATGCTTCTCATCCCCTCTTGTGATGCTACCTACTGTGGTGGTATCATCTGCAAATTTGATGATGCTATTTGTAGAAAGGCAAGGAGTACAATCACAAGTGTATAGAGAGGTACAGCTATGCTAACCACATTCTGGGAAGAAACATGCTTACCACGTTTGACCACCTGTGGATGGTCTATCAGGAAGTCCTTTATCCGAGAGCAAAGGGTTGGGGGAAAATTCAGCTTCAACATTTTCTCCACCAATAAATCTGGAACTATGGTGTTGAAAGCCAAACTATAATCAATTTACAACACTCTTATGTAGTTGCCAGCGTGTTCCAAATGACTTAAAGCCACATGTAGTGCAAGAACAATAGCGTCCTCAGAGCTTCTATTAGCTCTGTACGCAAATTGATGAGGGTCAAAACTACCTGGTAAGGCTGTTTTGATACATTGTAAAACCAGTCCCTCAAAGCACTTCTTTATTACCGAGGTTAGTGCAATTGGGCTATAGTCCTTCAAGATATTTATATTTGCTTTCTTTGGTATCGGAGTAATAATAGTAGTTTTAAAGAAGGTTGGAACAGCAATGATAATGATTGCTTAAATATATTAGTAAAGACTCCTGCAAGTTGGTAGACACAGGCCTTAACAACCCTCCCTGGGATCCCATCTGGACCCGCTGATTTCCTAATATTAACAGACTTGAATGACTGATACACCTCACGTTCTTGTACCGCAAGTACATCATCTCCCATACTCAAGCTTGAAAGTTGTGTTTGCTGGGGTACTGCTACTTCAAAACATCAGAAAGAGCTGTTTAATTCCTCAGCCAGTTGGATATTAGGATTTGCTCCCTGTTGGGGGCTCTCTCTATGATTAAGGATGTGCTGTATCCCTTTCCAACCTTCCTGTACATCATCATTCCCTCTAAAATATTCTTCAGTTTTATTTTTATAAACTAATTTGGCCTCTTTTATGCCCCTCTTTAGATTTGCTCTAGCAACACTATACTTAACCTTATCCCCATTCCTAAAGACACTATCCCGTTCGCTCAAAAGACAATATATTCTCTTGGTCATCCAGAGCTTCTGATTGGGAAAAACCTTAATATGCTTCCTTTCTGTAACAATGTCTACACAAGTACTAAGTGCACAAGTACTGTTTCAGTGTACGGATTTAAGTTATGTTGTTCAAAAATGTCTCAGTTAGTCCTCTTAAAGCAGTTCTGTAACTGCTCGATAGAGCCATCTGGCCAAATCCTTATTTCCTTGCTCTCTGCAGCAGTTCTCTGCCTAACTGGAAGGTACAATGGAATGAGAAAGAGGGAGATATGATCTGACTGACCAAGATGAGGTAATGGAACAGCTTTGTATTCTTCCCTAACATTGGAATAAACCATATCGAGTGTATTTGCAATCCTAGTCACACACCTCGCCAATTGATGGAATCCTTGGAAAGCGAGCCTCAAATTTACCTGGTTCAAGTCACCAGCAATCGCAAGCACCCATCAGGATGTGCACACTGGAATTTACCTGGCGGTACATATTCCGCAAGGATGAATACTGCCATGAATTCCTTTGACAAATAAAAGGGTCAATATTTCACAACCAAGAATTCTAAAACTGGAGAACAATGATTGTCCATGATCCTGCTGTCTGAACAACAAGCATTCAGAATGTAGTTACATTGCCCCTGCCCTTTTTTTCCCCTGAGTCCAGTGTTCTATCCTGTCGGTGAAAAGTTCATCCAGATAATTGCATAGCAGTATCTGGAATGGAATTATGAAGCCATATCTCTGTAAAGATCATCACACAGCAGTTTTGAATCAAGCTGCATGTGGCGATCTGCAATTGCATTTCATTTATTTTTGGAGCAAGAGATCTGGCATTTGTTAGAAGGAGGCTAGGCAAGGGAGGCCTGTGTGCTTGCTTTTTCATTCTTGCCAGCATACCCGCTCGACAACCCCACTTCTCACGTTGTTTCCTTTTGTCGTTTTCCACTTACCCAACATAACAGTGGGTGGCAGCCTCTCAATCTTGTAGGCTGTGTCTGTAGGAATGTCACATTTTCTGGAGAAGCCAGCTTTAGCCAGCATATTTTGGTGTGACCTGATATCCAGCAGCTCCATGCTGCTGTTGGTTGTTTTAGCTCCACATTCCCCATATTTCTGAAATTACACTCAGGGTTAGTGCATAAAGTACATAGAAAAATACTCCTTCCATTTATTCAAGGTCCAAAAAGCAATTCAGCCTGCAATGACACAATCTTAGGCAAACAAAATGATCAGGAGATCAACTTTCAATAGGGGGAGCTGTGCAGCACAATCAAGTGGAAAGCTGCTCAGCAGCCAGCTGAGTGAGAATGCAGCTCAACTCATCCCAGCAGCCTGAGTCCCAAGGAAATACACCTCACTGGACCCCCCTAGCAGCAGGACAATGCAAGTTTCCCTCTCACCAGCCACCCACCCCCCATGACTTTACTGACGACTCACAGTTTTTAACTGCAGTCACAGCTTATACTAATCCTTCTGTGCTCCCACTGTGCTCGCCGTCTTCACCCTACCCCACAATCCTCCATCTCCAAACCTTCACATGCTCCTGCTGCTGCTCAAACTCAAGCCCATCTCCTCCTCCTCCACATTCTTTGGGCTTCAGTCTGATGTGTATTGCTTTATTGCTGCTTCCCAGCACGGGAGTGTGGCTATCGGCTGTTGGCTTAGCACTCATTCACTCCTCACTCCTCAACTTTCACTCTCTGTGGGAGTAGCCACCCTCTGCCTCAGCTTTTGAGTCCTTGACAAAGAATTAACAATTATTATTTACATATTTACAATGTTCAGATACTTCCAAAACCAGACCAAGATAAGTTGTTACTCAACACTTATTATGTGCAAAGGGTAAAAAGATACATCCTTTGTTTGGACCACGGACAGCCTTTAAACCGAAGTGAAATTTCCATTTGACCTCAGCTTGAAATAACCTCTTATTAAGGTCCCGATTTTTAGGGCCACATTTACTATCCTGTATGGTCCAAAATTTCAGACACTTTGATTTGCCATTATGTTTTTCTCATACATTTGTCGACACTGGTTGCCTAATGGATAATAATATATTGTTCACATGTTCGAGGACTCTCCTCAGCTGCCAGTGTTTGGTAGATGCTGGAGAATTAGACCAGCTCACAATTACCCTATCGAGATTCTGTTCTTAAAAGCTCTTAGTTTAAGGTTAGTGGATCTACACACCAATTTTGGCCATTTTGAGGGGTTCCCACTCTCCCTTTTTGAAATTGAAATACAAAATTAGAATGCAAAAGGAGGTGCTGTACAATGCAAAGGTGGGCAAGAAAACCCAACAATCCCAGACAGTAGAGAAATCTCACTGTTGGAGTAATCCGACCATACAGTATAAGAAGCAAAGGTCTAGTTCAAACCATCAGGCCCAATTTGTAACTAAAATATTATTTAACAATACATCCTGGAACATAAATCCTTGATGTAGTTCTTTCCATAACACATATCACTATCATCACAGAGGTTTTATGTCCTATCTGTATTTGCTTGAATGTTCTGGTTTACTTACACATTACAGCGTATTACTATGTTAATAGATTGATTGGCTGATGTATGTCTAAATGAATGCTATGGGAACATACAGTATCTCAGAAAGTGAGTACACCCCTCACATTTTTTTAATTATTTTATTATATCTTTTCATGTGACAACACTGAAGAAATGACACTTTTCTACACTATAAAGTAGTAGTAGTAAAGAGTGTACAGCTTGTATAACAGTGTACATTTGCTGCCTCCACAACACACAGCCATTAATGTCTAAACCGAGGGCAACAAAAGTGAGTACACCCCTAAGTGAAAATATCCAAATTGGGCCCAATTAGCCATTTTCTCTCCCCAGTGTCATGTGACTTGTTAGTGTTACAAGGTCTCAGGTGTGAATGGGGAGCAGATGTGTTAATTTTGGTGTTATCGCTCTAACTCTCTCATACTGGTCACTGGAAGTTCAACATGGCACCTCATGGCAAAGAACTCTCTGAGGATCTGAAAAAAAAGAACTGTTGCTCTACATAAATATGGCCTAGGGTGTAAGAAGATTGCCCAGACCCTGGAACTGAGCTGCAGTACGGTGGCCAAGACCATACAGCGGTTTATTAGGACAGGTTCCTCTCAGAACAGGCCTCGTCATGGTTGACCAAAGAAGTTGCGTGCATGTGCTTAGCATCATATCCAGAGGTTGTCTTTGGGAAATAGACATATGAGTGCTGCCAGCATTGCTGCAGAGGTTGAAAGGGTGGAGGCTCAGCCTGACAGTGCTCAGACCATACGCCCCATGCTGCATTAAATTGGTCTGCAGGGTTGTCATCCCAGAAGGAAGCCTCTTCTAAAGATGATGCAAAAGAAAGTCTGCAAACAGTTTGCTGAAGACAAGCAGACTAAGGACATGGATTACTGGAACCATGGACTGTGGTTTGATGAGACCAAGATAAACTTATTTGGTTCAGATGGTGTCAAGCGTTTGTGGTGGCAACCAGTTGAGGAGTGCAAAGACAAGTGTGTCTTACCTACAGTCAAGCATGGTGGTTGGAGTGTCATGGTCTGGAGCTGCATGACTGCTGCTGGCACTGGGGAGCTCCAGTTCATTGAGGGAACCATGAATGCCTACATGTACTGTGACATACTGAAGCAGAGCATGATCCCCTACCTTCGGAGACTGGGCCGCAGGGCAGTATTCCAACCCCAAACACACCTCCAAGATGACCACTGCTTTGCTAAAGAAGCTGCAGAGAAAGGTGATGGACTGGCCAAGCATGTCTCCAGACCTAAACCCTATTGAGGATCTATGGGGCATCCTCAAACAGATTGGAGGAGCGCAAGGTCTCTAACATCCCCCAGCTCTGTTATGTCATCATGGAGGTGTGGATGAGGACTTCAGTGGCAACCTGTGAAGCTCTGGTGAACTCCATGCCCAAGAGGGTTAAGGCAGCACTGAAAAATAATGGTGGCCTCCCAAAATATTGACACTTTGGGCCCAATTTGGACATTTTCACGTAGGAGTGTACTCACTTTTTTTGCCAGTGGTTTAAACATTAATGGCTGTGTGGTGAGTTATTTTTAGGGGACAACAAATGTACACTGTTATACAAGCTGTACACTCACTGCTTTGCATTGTAGCATGTGTCATTTCTTCAGTGTTGTCACATGAAAAGATATAATAGAATATTTACAAAAATATGAAGGTTGTACTCAGTTTTGTGAGATACTGTATATGTAATATGTTTGTGTTATATAAATCAGACTTAATAATATGTAGTCAAAGATATTTTATTAGAACCATAGTTTCTGCAATATTGGTTTAGTTACCTGACATCATTGCAGATATAACATGTTTTATTAACATGTTTGGCCAATGTTAGCATGTCTGACCCATGTTTTTACAGGCTAAACTTGCCTATCTATAATAAATGTACTGTACAGAACCCAGTCTTATGTTCATATGTACAGTAACTATCTTACTTATAAGATAGTTATAATGGAGATTTCTATGGCTTTTGGCCACATTCTGCTATAGCTAAAAAAATGCTTAGTCTTTTCCACAGCTGACTGACCCAATCATTTTGTTAAACGGAAATAGATATAATTATGGCGCAGCACAATGTATCACTACAGGTTGCATTTTATTTGTACTGAACATAAATAAAAAAAGTCTGTCCCTTATTTAGGGTCCAGTCATGCTGTTTAGTTTTCAGCTTGCTTTATGTTGTTTGGTGACGCATGAAAACTGCATGAGAGGTAAACAAACGGGTCTCTGCTTTCCTTTACACTGTGTGTGGTCTTCTTTTCTGAATACAGCGTGTTTCAGATTGCATGATTTCATATTTCTAATATATGGGTTTCTTACTGGTAGATTGAATTGTATTATAAAAATTACATCAATGTCCCAATACATTGGGGGTCGTTTACTATTTTGTGATTCTGCCTTCACGCAAATTTTAACGAGCAGAATCGCAAATACGCGCTAATTAGCACCAAAATGGAATTCACTAAAGTCCTGAGGGAGAAAATATTCCCAGAATCAAATTCACTATAACGCCCAAACAACAGTAACTGACTAAAAAACTAGTTGTAGTAGAAGCAAGGGAATTGAACATGGAAATAATGTTTAGATCATGATATGATCACCTAAATTATTTTTAAAAATGTAGTATCTTGTTTAATGATTATCTGCTTTTAAATTGTTTAAAAAAGTGATATATAACCTGAAATATCATTGAAAGTCTGAAAAGAGCCAAATTCCCCCTTTTTTCCTGACTATTCATCAGCACAACTGAGTATGCTCAGACAAGAAAATTCCCTCATTTGAACTCCCATGCTTTTCTTAGAGGGCGGTATAGTAAATTCGCAAATTCTCACTTACCTATAATGTCTTCTTGAGAAGGCAAATTCGCGTTGGCTAATATGCCTTCTTGAGAAGCCCAATGCAAGTTTCAGCCATTGATTTTAATGGCACAATTGTAACTTCCCTAAAGAAATCCTTTTCATGTTGACATGAAATTTATCTATCTCTCAAACAAATTGTCCCTGCAACAATGTTGCTATTTTATCATCTAATTTGTTTTTAACCACTTGACCACTGGGCACTTAAACCCCCTTAACAACCAGACCAATTTTCAGCTTTCAGCGCTCTCACACTTTGAATGACAATTACTCAGTCATGCAACATTGTACCCATATAAAATTTGCGTCCTTTTTTTCACACAAATAGCTTTCTTTTGGTGGTATTTAATCATCGCTGGGTTTTTTATTTTTTGTGCTATAATTAAAAAAGACCGAAAATTTTGTAAAAAAATGAATTTTTCTTCGTTTCTGTTATAAAATTTTGCAAATTAGTAATTTTTCTTTATACATTTTGGCCAAAATGTATAATGCTACCTATCTTTGGTAAAAAAAAAAACAAATTAGTGGATATTATTTGGTCTTTGTGAAAGTTATAGAGTCTACAAGCTATGGTGCCAATCACTGAATATTGATCACACCTGATATACTGACGGCCTATCTCATTTCCTGAGACCCTAACAAGCCAGGAAAGTACAAATACCCCCCAAATGACTCCTTCTTGGAAAGTAACATTCCAAGGTATTTAGTAAGGGTTATGGTGAATTTTTTGAAGTTGTAATTTTTTTCCCACAATTCTTTGCAAAATGATGTTCTAGGAGCATAAATTACACATATAATTTCTTGACTACCTCTTGCATTTTTGAAGGTCCTGGAGCACCAGGCCAATGGAAACACCCAAAAAATGACCCCATTTTGGAAAGTAAACAACCCAACGTATATTCTAGGAGGCATAGTGAGTCTTTTGAACATGTCATTTTTTCCACAAGTTTTTGTAAAATGTGGAAAGAGAATGAAAATGCATTTTTTTTTTACACAAAGTTGTCCATTTATACAATATTTCTAACACACAGCATGTACCTAGCAAAAATTACACCCTAAAATATATTCTGCTACTCCTCCCGAGTATTGGCGATACCACATGTGTGACACTTTTACACAGCCTGACCACATACAGAGGCCCAACATGCAGGGAGCACCATCAGGTATTCTAGCGCCATACATTTAGAATCTAATTTGACCATCTTTTACACTAATGTGAGGCACTGTGGTGGCATGGATAGGCACTGTAGTGGCACAGATGGGCAGGGTATTGGCATGGATGAGCAGTAGAGTGGCATGGATGGGCACTGTAGTGGCACAGGTGGGCACTGTAGTGGCATGGATGGGCACTGTAGTGGCACAGATGGGCAGTGTAGTGGCACGGATGGGCAGTGTAGTGGCATGGATGGGCACTGTAGTGGCACAGATGGGCACTGTAGTGGCATGGATCAGAACTGATGTGGTATGGATGAGCATGAATGAGGCACAAATGAGCCATGGATGGGGATGGATGAGCCACGGATGGGTGGGTGAGCACGGATGGGTGGGTGAGCACGGATGGATGTCTGGGTGAGCATGGATGGATGGCTGGGTGAGCATGGATGGATGGCTGGGTGAGCACGGCTGGGTGGGTGTGCATGGATGGATGGCTGGGTGAGCATGGCTGGGTGGGTGAGCATGGATGGATAGGTGAGCATGGATGGATGGATCGGTGAGCATGGATGGATGGCTGGGTGAGCACGGCTGGGTGGGAGAGCATGGATGGATGGATGGGTGAGTATGGATGGATGGGTGAGCATGGATGGGTGAGCATGGATGGATGGATGGGTGAGTGCGCACGGCTGTGTGGGTGAGCATGGATGGATGGATGGATGGGTGAGCACAGCTGGGTGGGTGAGCACGGATGGATGGCTGGGTGAGCATGGATGGATGGGTGAGCATGGATGGATGGTTGAGCACGGCTGGGTAGGTGAGCATGGATGGATGGATGGGTGAGCACGGCTGGGTGGGTGAGCATGGATGAGCATGCATGGTTGGAGGGGTGAGCATGGATGGATGGATGGGTGAGCATGGATGGATGGGTGGATGGGTGAGCATGGATGGATGGGTGGGTTAGGATGGATTGGGTGAGGATGGGTGGGGGGTGGATGGATGGATGGGTGAAGATGGCTGGGTGGGTGGTAAATGGCTGGGTGATGATGGCTGGGTGGGTGGTGGATGGATGGTGGGGTTGCTAACTGTCACTAAGCAGCGCTGTGGGCATTACACATCACCCACAGCGCTGCAGCACCTCCTCTCTCCCCCCTTTCTCCTCTCAATGCACCGATCGGTGCGGAGAGGAGAGAGAAAAGCCGGCGCTTCCGCCGGCTTGTTTACATGTGATCACGCCGTCATTTGACGGCGCGATCACGTGGTAAAAGGCCGCTCACAGCGGCCATTCACCGCGATCAGTGATCAGTCGGGTCCCCCAACTAATATACTAATGCCACTAAATTAATGTACATAATTGTGTTGCTGCTATGCAAATAAATGTAAATTATTGAGCTATTTTTTCATTTGTTTTGGGGGGAGCTGGGTTTGGAGAAGTGAACCGTCTTGCTAATGACAAATTATGAGAAGCTGTAATCGTGGATTAACCACTTCAATACTAGCACTTAGAACACTTTCCTACCAGACCAATTTTTTAGCTTTCAGTGCTGTTGCGTTTTGAATGAGAATTGCATGGTTGTGCGACGCTGTCCCCAAACAAAGTTTTTATCATTTTGTTCCCACAAATAGAGTTTTCTTTTGGTGGTATTTGATCACCTCTGCGGTTTTTATTGTTTGCACTATAAACAAAAAAAGACCGAAAATTTTGAAAAAAAAAAATTCTCTATTTCTGTCACAAAACTTTGTAAATAAGTAAATTTTCTCCATCACTGATAGGCACTGATGAGGCTACACCGATGGGCACTGATCTGGCAGTACTGATTGCCACTGATGAGGTGGCACTGATGATGAGGCACTTATATGTAGCAATGATGAGCACTGTTAGGCGGCACTGATAAGCAGCACTGACGGGCACTGATATGAAACACTGATGGGCACTGATAAGCGGCCCTGACGGACACTGATAAGTGCCACTGATGGACACTGATAAGCGGCACTGATGGGCCCTCATAGACGGCACTGATTGGCACTCATAGGTGGCACTGGGCACTGATAGGTGGCACTGATAGGTGGGCACTAGTAGGTGGCACTGGTGGGCACTGATATGTGGCACTGGTATGCACTGATGGGGCATATGTACAGAAAGGGGCCCATTCCCTGGTGGTCTAGGGTGGCATCTTAAGGTGGCACTAAGTGCCATTCATATTGGGCACTATGCCCCTTACCTGGTGGTCTAGGGTGGTCTCCCTGGTGGTCCAGATCGGCTCCCTGGTGGTCCCTGGTCAGCTCCCTGGTGGTCCTGGGTGGGGACATTGCTGCTGGTCCCTGGGCAGGCTCCCTGGTGGTCTAGTGTGGCAATCCGAGGGGGGGCTGTGCTGATAAATCATCAGCACAAACTCTCCCTGTCAGGAGAGCAGCCGATCGGCTCTCCACTCCTCAGGTCATCAGACCTGAGTACAGGAAAGCCGATAAACGGCTTTCCTGTGTTACACTGTGACCAGCCGTGATTGGTCACGGCTGATCACATGGTAAAGTGCTTCGGATGGAAGCACTTTACCGAGATCGGTATTGGGTGGTCAGACTGACCTCCCACATCACCGATCGCCACGATGCATGCCCCCCCCTGGCGTGCGGTGGCTTGTTATCCTGAGGATGTCATATGACGTCCAGTCAGGATAACTGAACCACTTCCCGGCCATCATTCTGCATACGGCGGTCGGGAAGTGGTTAAACAAAAAACTAACCTCTTCAGCACACCTGCAAGTAAATGATAATGGTTGTTTAAGTGGAGTCTTTTCTTTTAACAGGTCTGGAGAATTGCAGGTAATTGCCGGTTCACACTGCACTGTGCAAGATTGCATCTGATTCACACCGAGGTACAAGTCACATGCGCTGTCCATGCGATTTCAGCCATACAGATAATATGGCTGAATTTGCATTGCATTCGGACCAAACTCGCATAGGACCTTTTTTTTTTTTGTCCACACCAGAATTGGATTGCATGGATGTTCATGCCCATGTGATCTGATTAATGTCCGAACTGTTAGTTTGCACTATGATATGTGAGCTGAAATGGGGGTGTCATTTACAATGTATTGACACTCCCAGCAGGTCACACATGGCAGTGTGAAATGCGATGCAGGAACCTGCAGTGGATTTGCAGGGTTCCCGCATTGCACAAGTGTGAACCGGCACTCATAATGAATTTAGCTGGTGGATAGGCAGTGTTGTATGTCTGAAACTGAGCCTTTGTCTTTGTCATTCACCTGCCTATTACTAAAAAAAAATTGTGATTGCGGTCAAATATTCGCAAGCAAGTGTGGCTTTGTCCTGACCCAGGAATGTCATTGTGTTCACCCGGAAGTGCCTTTGCTGGTCAGGATCTCTATATAGGTGGATATAGCGAGGTTCCATTTCAGCAAAGAGGTGCTACTCATTTCAAGTGTAGGAAAAATACTTGTGCTTACACCGTGTGGGGAGGATGCGGTAGCTATATTTGGTAGGGATGGGGTTAATGTATTTGTTCATGTGTGATCACCACACATTCACTTCCTGCCAGGGCAGCCATCAGAAATTTTGGGGCCTCTTAAACAGCTTTAGACCTGCACCCCCCCTTCTGACCACCAACATTCCCCAGGGCCTTCCCACTGGGCCATTCCACCACATCCGCCCACTGGCCAGGGGTGTACACATGTCGCAGCCCCAGTAGAAATTATACACCCTGTCACACTTACTGGGTGTAGCCTGCCAAGCCTGACTCATTCAAGGGAAGTGTGCAATGCATGCCAGTGTGGGATCCAAGGGGTTAAAAAAAACCAGTGCACAGGCAGCACAGCCTCACCCAATGCTTTCAATAAGGCCTCATGCTGAATCATAGGTGCTAGAGGTCCCAAACTTGGACCAATTGTGGTTCAGGGGGCCCTCTCCATGTGACCCAAGTTTGGTATTTTTATTGCCTATGGTTCAGGAGAACGGTGTCCCCAAACTGGATGCCCCCCTCATAGACTCCAATGTTAAGTCCGAAGTTCACCTGACAATTGCAGGTCAATGACTGGTCACTTTGAAGACCTGGTATGACCGAACCATAGATGCTGGAGGTCCCAAATCTGGCCCAGTTATTGCCCAGGAGGTACTCTCTATTGGTATTTTTATTGGCTATGGTTTGGGAGAACAGTGTCTCCAAACCGGCTTCCCCCCTCCCATAGACTCCAATGTTAAAGACTGCTAAAGTCTTTGTTGTAAGGGCCCTTGAGACACTGGGGCCCCTTACAACAGTACTACCCCCCTGATGGCGGCCCTGCCTAATGCCCATGCGCACACATCACTTCCTAGTTACAGGCACATTACAATTCCTGCATGTATTCTGCTGATGTAAATCAGTAAGGAGTGTGTGTGTGTATATATATATATGTATAAATGAGAGAGCTGCTTTCATATTTTATATATATAACCGAGAGAGTTACTTCTATACACTCCTTTTACACTTTTCCTAAAACTCTTCATATCTGTGTTACTTCAAGTGGCACCAACTTCAAAGTAGTCCCTGTATTACTTTGGTGTGACTTGAGGTTCCTAGCTCTCAATATTACACAGGCATTCCCTGAAGTTGGGACAATGTCGTGGGCGAACTGCATTACTTTCAGGATAACACCTTTTGACTCAGGCCCCATTCACATTTGTGTGACTTGAAAGTCATGCAACTTTGATGTGACTTGAAGCAATGTCTGTGTAATCTTGAGGTCTAGGGACCTGAAGTAATATCAAACTCGGACCAAAGTAGTTCAGGGACTAGTTTGAAGTTGATACCACTTGAAGTCAGACAGCTATGAATCCTACTCATCGGAAATTGCGGGTCCAACTTGACAGGCGACTTTGCAGTCCCAAGTTGCAGAACACGTTGCACAAGTGTGAAAGGGGCCTTAGATATCCACCCAAAAGTGGAAGCTCTACTTATCTCTCTCCCCCCTTCTGATGCCACGTTTGGCACCTTTTCGGGGGGGTGGGTACCTGTTTTGGACATTTACTTGTCCCCACTTCTGACAGACCTCACTGCAGTGAGGTATGGCAGAAATTTGTCACCCCTCCTCCTTCCCTGCTGCCAGGCCAGTCAGAAAGCACAGTGCCCTTTGTGCATGCACAGTAGGGAATTGGCAATGGAGACGACAGCACCTGAGAGCCAATGGAAACATGGGCTGGGGTGCCAACATCACTAGCTTCCAGGACAGTGTCCAAATCATTAAAGTCAGCAGTTGCAGGATGTGTAGCTGCTGACTTGTACATTTTCTGTGGTGGTGGGGGCTGAGGCACCACTTATCACAACAACCTGTACCATGTGAATAGCTTCAGCTAATCACAGATCAGTAGTAATCCCAGCTGACACGAATGTCAAACAATTCTGACTGTTGAAAGTTTGGATGGCACAATGATTTGTATGGTATCAGCAAGCTTACATGATACATTTAAACAAGGCTATCTAACTCACAGAGTAGTTCAATGGTATGGATGGTATGACCTTCTGAAAGCTTGCATTGTTCTCAGCATTAGATGCTGAAAATATGCAAACGCATATTCGCCAATTAGCCAATGCACATCAGTTTTATTGCTTCCATACTATGATTTTTTTAAATGCATGCAATGGTATGTACATGTTCAATAATATTATGATGTGGAATTGGAATATTCACACACTAGTTAACGTGCCGGCAGTTAGTTTGTAGAGAATTAACAGAATCCAAGATTAGTAAATGTATTTTCTATGGCTGATTGTGGTCAACTACATAGTGTAGTGGATCCTTCCAATACCTTCAAAGCTTACAGCTACAGGTTTGGATCCTACTGGCGTCATCACTACACCTTGCATTGTACTTGGCATTATATTCTGAAAATATGTGAAGGCATATTCGCCAATGCCCATCAGTTTGATTGCTTTCATACTATGAACTTATGCAATGGTATGTACATATTCAATAATATTATAGTGTGGAATTGGAATAATTACACACTAGTTAATGTGGCGGCAGTTAGTTTGTAGAGAATGAAGAGAATACAAGATTAGTAAATGTATTTTTTATGGCTAGTTGTAGTCAACTCTATAGCGTAGTGGTTTATTCCGATGCCTTCAAATCTTACAGCTCCAGGTTTGGATCCTACAGATGTCATCAGAATGCCTTGCATTGTACACAGCATTATATTTTGAAAATATGTGAAGGCATATTCACCAATTAGCCAATGCCCATTATCAGTTTGATTGCTTCCATACTATGAACTTTTGCAATGCATGCAATGGTATGTACATATTCATTAATATTATGGTGTGCAATTGGAATAATCACACACTAGTTAATGTGCCGGCAGTTAGTTTGTAGAGAATGAAGAGAATACAAGATTAGTAAATGTATTTTTTTCTGTCTGGCTGCGGTCAACTCTATAGCGTAATGGTCTATTCCGATGCGTTCAAAGCTTACAGCTCCAGGTTCGGATCCTACAGATGTTATCAGCACACCTTCCATTGAACGCAGCATTATGCTTTCCATTTTGCTGCGGTAGTTCCCATACACTTTTTCAAGCAAATCATGTTCATAAAAACCTTCAATGGATTCTGCAGGTTCAAGCCCAATTGACATCAGCTATTCCCATATATGCCGATTAAGAAGGCATATTCACGGCAATAACGCTATTCTGCATTCACATGATCGCCTATTTGATGTGCTAATTGACTTTAATGGGCGTTATTTTTTAGCATCGCGCGAACGCATATTCGCAATATAGTGAATTAGCCCCTTTGTGAGATAAATAACTGTTCAATGGGGATATATACTGTATGTTAACGTTTTTCAAGCCTTCACATTTTTTTAACATTGTGAGGCATATACAAGACTGGTCTTATTACCTAAAAATCTACATGAAACCTATCTATTTCTACTATAGAGTGCAATAGACACTATGTTCAACCTTTAATTAATGTTGTTACTTTAGCAGCTGCTCACATCGGCACAATGTGTCGCCAACAAAATAAATTAGATAGTATGATGTGATGCTTAGCTTCCAAATATGCAATCCCAAACAAAGAAAAAAATAGTAAGGTGAGCTGCCATCCTCACACTTAATATACACGTGGTGGATACTATTATTACTGGAGTTACAAAAAAGGAAAAAAGGAAAAATATCACTGGAAGAAGTTTAACCTGCATGCACTAAGGATTTTTAAACCCTTTTTTTAATTGGGACTCTTGCACCTGTCTTGGATTTTTTTTCAGTTTACTAACACAGTGGAACTGTTTTTGAATTGATTGCTTGCAATTTATAATTACTAATCTCTTAGATGTATGTTATTTATCTGTCTTGGGTATGTTTTTTATACATTTTACGGTGGTACCTTGGTTCTCGAATGCTTCTGTTCATGAACAACTCGATTTACGAACAGAAGAGTTCACAAAAATTTGCTTCGGTTTGTGAACTCCACTTCGGTTCACGAACACGATTTGTGGCCATTTTCCCTGCTTTCACTACTCCGGTGAGTTTGCGGGTCACAGAGAGACATTGAAAGTGTACAGTACTGTGAAGACACTTACAGTACAGTATTGAGAAGCTTTTTGGTGTGCTTTTTAGCCCATACATACTGTACTGTACACCCAGTATGGCCAAAGAAAATGCAGAGCAAGCATGGTGGTAAGAAGAAAGTGCCGAGCAGTAATGCAGGTGACAAGAATATGCAAAGCACAAATGCAGATGACAAGAATGTGCAAGGTTAGTGTTCTCTTTCTTCATACTGTACTGTGTTGTACTCTTTTCATAGCTTTGTGGTTAAAAAACAAAAAAAAGGTCAGAACGGATTAACCGGATTTACATTGAACCCTATGGGAAAATTTGCCTCGGTACACGACCAATACAGTTTAATTAAGTTTGTGAACCGAGGTATCACTGTATAATATTTGCACTATTTGAATCACGGTTTTGATTTTAGGTTTTTTTTTTTGTTTTGTTTTTTTTTAGTTTTTTTTTCTTTGTTTGAGATTGCATATTGGAAGCTAAGCGCCACATCATACCTTCTAATTTATCTATTTCTACTGACATTTCATATAGACAAACATTAGCCTATTATTTTTTTTTTGTAGCCTTTCTTTTCTTCTTTTTTTCCTTTTCTTTTCTCCTTTTGCCTTTCTTTTCTCATTTTGTTCTTTTTGGTGTTTGAAACCTTTGAATATGTCCTTATCTGGTATTACAAACGTATCTACTTCAATTGAATCAGCCTGATCTGGTTCAAACCCTAAAGCCCAGTACACACTTAAGCCTCATACACACAATTCCAATTTCAGATGACAGAACGTCCATTTTGTGTTGGATGCTTGTCCCATGTCGAAAATGAAGAGCTTACTAACAAAACAAAAAAATTCAAACGACCAAATTCAACGTCAGAAGTGACGTAATGTGATGAATATTTTTGTATGTATTTTTTCATTTCTGAGCATGCGCAGTCGTGATTGTATGATTTTTTTCGTACGAAAACAGTACTAATGATACCAAAATTGGACGTTGAGTCATCGTACGAATACATTTTTATAGCCTGCACATCCAGCTTTTATCTGACGAAAAATCAAAGGTGGCTGTCGAAAGGAGCATACTAACAGTAAGAATTTTGTTTGACTAGCCGTCGAACGAAAATTCCTGTCCAAAATTTGCATTGTGTGTCTGGGCCATAATAGGCCTTTTTTGTGCAACCCAGCGGGTTGCACGAAAAAAAAGCTGACGATCTCCCCACTGAGCTACTTTGTTCTGAAAGGGGAATGATGCACCTGCCAGAACACTCTGATCAGCACTCTCTGCCATTGGCTAAGAGCATTGATCAGGAGTCGGTCAGCTGCTGGTTTTCCAGCATGCACGTCTGACAGAAGCCAGCCAAACGGCTGGCTTCTGTTGAACAGACCAACATATACACGGGCAGAATGTGGGCCGTTCTTTTTTGAACTGGCAAATGTCTCCTAACATTCTGCCCATGTGTACAGGGCTTAAACCTGACAAAACAATGTATTCATATCCAATACATTCTTATTGGTTCCTTTGCTTTGTCTCTTGATAACAGTTTTTACATTTATTCCCATTCTGATGATGAACCATATACTCCCCTTCACTATCACTTTTATGGGGAACTAAAGATGAGGACCTGAGAAATTGGTGGCACCAGTATCATATTATAAATGCCTGAGGTTGTCTACCCCTAATTCAATGTTCTGACCAATGCTAAGTATCCCCAGAAAAGATGTGCTCACTTTTCTGAAATAGCTATAGTGTGGACATTTTAGTACTTACACCCCCCCCCCCCCACAAAACAAAGAGAGCCCATGCTGCCACTACATGGACAACCGTGCTCCTCCTGCAATAGGGTGCAATATTCAGTGTTAGACATGTGTGATTTGTTCAGTTACCTCCAAATCACAATATTAATGAATTTCAACAAATCCAAAATAAATTACAAAGAAAATAACAAATTCATTTGTATTAATTTGTTTCATTCTTTTGCAACTTTTGAGGGTTTTGAAAGCTCAATAATATGTGTCACACTCTGTATTGCTATAATTGGCCAAAGTCTCAAAACATCAAAATTGCAAGCAAGTCCCATTGAAGTTGCAAGCAAATTGAAAGTCCCAAGCAAGTTGCATCAAAGTCCCAAGCAAGTCACAAGCAAGTTGCAATGCAAAGTCGCACTGGAATCAAAAGGAATGATTCTGAATCTTCTGAAATAACTTCTGAAAAATAAAAATAATTTCAGAACAAAGAATAAACTAAATTCATCTGAATATATGAAACTAATTCTTAAAAAAAAGAATCTGAAATAAAACAAATGGTTTCACCGTGCACATCTCTATTTAGTGTTTGTGATCATAATAATTATGCATCTGTACTTATTAATTAAAACCAGCTGCATTACTCCAAAGCTGCTTCAGCTTTATACATCAGCTATAGGTGCTGGCTACTTGAAGGTTCATCCCTGCTCCTAATGCGTATAATGTCATTCAAGGAAAAACTGCTTACTGTGCAATCAACTTTATTATTTCAAGTGGCATGTACATCTTGCCAAGCTCCTCTTTGCTGATGGGTTATACTCATACACAGAACTTAATTACTTGGGGGTGTACATTCCACACAAAATGATAAAGATAATATTATACCAACAAGTGCAGGATGAAGCTTTTCTTGATTGAACCAATGAAATGTCTAATTTACGTTCCCACTTGACTTTGTTTAACCTCCAATATTTTGAGGCATCTCACTCACACTTATTCACGTGTAATAGGGTTGAGCTAAAGATTTCATCTGAGCATAAGCTCAGTCTGTAATTTTGCTGTTCAAGAAGAGAGTTGATTGAACCTCTGGAAGTTCGGGTTCTGCTGGTTCGGCCGAACTTCGGGACAAAGTCCGGGTTCGGGTCCGGACAGAAGCCGAACTTTGACCCGGGCCCCGAACCCCATTGAAATCAATGGGGACCCGAACTTTTAGGCACTAAAATGGCTGTAAAAAAGTCCTGGAAAGTCCTAGAAGTCTGCAAAAGGAAGGAAAATTGGGGTAAGGGTCGGACAAGTGCCCTACAAAGAAACGGGGACAAGGAAATAACTTAAAAGCATTTTTAAACAAAAATCACATTTAAAAAAATCAAAAATGGAGGTGGATGTGGACCATCTTCAAACTGTGTGACAAAAGTCTAAATTAGCCGCGAGAAGCCATATCAGTGTTCTAAAATCATCTTCAAACTGTGTGAGAAAAGTCTAAATTAGCCGGGAGAAGCCATATCACTGTTCTAAAATCATCTGCAAACTGTGTGAGAAAACTATAAATTAGTGGGAGAAGCCATATCACTGTTCTAAAATCATCTGCAAACTGTGTGTGAAAACTATAAATTAGCCGGGAGAAGCCATATGAGTGTTCTACAATTATCCTCAAACTGTGTGTGAAAAGTATAAATTAGCGGGAGAAGCCATATGAGTGTTCTAAAATCATCTGCAAACTGTGTGTGAAACTTAAAAATTAGCTGGGAGAAACCATATCACTGTTCTAAAATCAACTTCAATGTGTATAGGAAAAGCCTATTGTAGGGGGATAGAGCCATATTACTGTTCTTCCAGCCGCATAGAGAACCATATTATTGTTCTAATCTAAATTTTAGAACACTAATATGGCTCCATGCGCCTGCAATAGGCTTTTCACACACAGTTTGCAGATGATTTTAGAACACTCATATGGCTTCTCACGGCTAATTTATTGTTTTCACACACAGTTTGAAGATAATTGTAGAACACTCATATGGCTTCTCCCACTAATTTATTGTTTTCACACACAGTTTGAAGATAATTGTAGAACACTCATATGGCTTCTTCCGCTAATTTATACTTTTCACACACAGTTTGAAGATAATTGTAGAACACTCATATGGCTTCTCCCGCTAATTTATTGTTTTCACACACAGTTTGAAGATAATTGTAGAACACTCATATGGCTTCTCCCGGCTAATTTATACTTTTCACACACAGTTTGCAGATGATTTTAGAACAGTGATATGGCTTCTCCCAGCTAATTTATAGTTTTCTCACACAGTTTGCAGATGATTTTAGAACAGTGATATGGCTTTTCCCACTAATTTATAGTTTTCTCACACAGTTTGAAGATGATTGTAGAACAGTGATATGGGTTCTCCCGGCTAATTTAGACTTTTCTCACACAGTTTGAAGATGGTCCACATCCACCTCCATTTTTGATTTTTTTATGTGATTTTTGTTTAAAAATGTTTTTAAGTTATTTCCCTGTCCCCATTTCTTTGTAGGGCACTTGCCCGACCCTTTCCCCCATTTTCCTTCCTTTTGCAGACCTCTAGGACTTTCCAGGACTTTTTTACAGCAATTTTCAGAACTTTTAGTACAATTACCAGAACCCCGGACCCGTACCCAGACTTTTTTTGAAAAGTCCGGGTTCGGGTCCAGGTCCCGGACACTCAAAAGTTTGGTACGGACCCAAACTTTACAGTTCGGGTTCGCTCAACTCTATTCAAGAGCTCAAACAAACACCCATACATTTATTTGTTCAGTGGGAGCTGAGCATTGTGTATAAAAGTAGTATATGTACCAGTATTCTGCATGACAGCTTCTCATAGTTAATGGTTAAATATGCAGGCAGATGCAGGCACCACTGAGATTTTAACAACCAGTGATGTAAAATGTCCCATTTACACTAATAGCTGGGAATCTCCAGCCATGTAAACAAAGGAGTGTGCTGGCAGTGACATCACTGATCAAATATGACTACACTCCTGATCCCTTGTATATAAACATATCTAAACTTAGCTCCAGGGAACTTGTACCCCTCATTTACTCATTCATGTAGGGGGGGATATCTAGGGGCCCCTTACTCTAAAGGGGGCTTCCAGACTCTGAGAAGTCCTCTTTCACCCCCAAAAGGGTTGTGGGGAAGAGGCCCATGTCCTTATTAACTTGGACCTCCCCCAATGTTGATCCAGCGCCCTTGCTATTTGTGTGCAATGTTGAGGGTAAGTGGCCCAGTATGTTTCAGGGGCTGCACTACCCCTGCCATTCCTAGCCAGACTGAATGCATGCTTGGATTAAGGGTCTGTTATGGATTTGGGGGGACCCCATGCCACTTTTTGGTGAGGTTCCACCTTAAAATCTATACTAGGTCTGAAGAGTCTGGGGGAACTCATGGTCCTTTTTTTAAACATGTATAGCAAGTCACATAAAAATGTGTTACTTCACATTTCCCTGCAAGCTTTCTTTATTTTGTGAAAATTGCAACGGGGACCCCCCAAAACACATACCAGACCCTTATCCTCTTTTATGAGGGTCTGGTATGTATTTTGGGGAATTCCCTATTACAGTATTTACAAAATAAACTAATCTTACAGGGAAATGGGAATTAACATCATTTAAACTATTTTTTCCCTTTGTAAATGTCACTTTTGCCATACTACTCTTTTTTACATAGTAGAGATGTGTCACTTCACAGGCAAGTTTAGGGGACCTCAAACAGTTTTTTGTTTTTAAAGAATGGTGGATTTTGTAATTTGGAACTTTAGGCATTGTGACTTCTTCCTCCCTGGCCACTATAGATATTAGACATGTGCAATTGGTTCCGGTCCGAATCTAAATTCGGACAAACTTTTGATTATACAGATGTGTTCGAATCTCCGAATGACAATAGTAACAAATGCCATTGAAATTTGTTCAGTTTCTTTTCAGTTCTTTAATTTTTTAGGAATTCCAAATTTTCAGAATGATTTTAATTTGAATTGGTCAATCATTTTTGACCTATCCAAATTCTTTGTGAAGAATAGTTGGTTGTTAAGGAGTGGGTCGTGAAGCCGGCTGCCGTGTCCTTACCAACTGATGACTCACCAGCTAAAAGAATGTCAGCGGTGACAAATGCAGAAAAAAAAACAGCATGGGGTTCCCCCACCACAAAGTTTTTAAAAAATTGCATGGGGATCCCCCAAAATCCATACCAAACCCTTAGTCGAGCATGGAGCCCGGCAGGCCAGGAAAGGGGGGATGAGCGAGCGACCCCCCTCCTGAACCATACCAGGCTACATGCCTTCAACATGGGGGGTGTTTGGGGCAGGGGGCTTCCCCACAAGGCATCTTGTTCCCATGTTAATGGGGACAAGGGCCTCTTCCCCACAACCCTGGCCGGGTGGTTGTGGGGGGTGCTGGGGGTTACTTATCAGAATATGGAAGCCCCCTTTAACAAGGGAGCCCCCATATTGTGTTCCCCTATGTGAATGAATATAAAAACACAACAATAGTTTTTTACAAGTCAAACCCCCCCCCGTCCCAAAGCATATTGAGTGAATGTGGTCTGGTATGGGTGAGCGGGGGTGTGCTCACTTATCCCCCTCCCCTTTCTTGGCCTGCATGCTCAGATAAGGGTCTGATATTGATTTTCCAGCCTGCTCCTTAACAACCAGCTATTTTTCACACAGAATTCAATCAGTTTTCTACTGATCTAAATTTGAATTGTTTTTAAAATTTGGACTTTGTTAGAAAATGAATAAACAAAACCAAACAAAACTAAATGAAACTAAATGAATTCTGAAACTAATCAGTGAAACCAAATTAGTAATATAATGAATCTATCTGAAACTAAACTAAACAATTTTTTCCACTCTACACATGTCTAGTAGATATACAGCTGGGTGGGACAGGTGTCCTTCTTAGAGGACCTACCCATACGTCCTGCCACTCTAGCTGCTTGTATGCAGGTGTTCATTAGCGTGAGTTGTGATTTCTGTGTTCCTTGAACACAGTGGATCACTTATCAGGTTACAGGGCCAATGAAATTAGCCCTGTACCACATGAAATTGGCCATGTACCATATAATCACTGTGACAATCACAGCAATCACAAATGTAAACACATGCTGCAGCCATTGGCTCTCCTTCTCCTCACACAAAGTGCACATCTGAGGAGAAGGAGAATAATCTGTGCTGGATCTGTGAGTTTACTGTAATAAAGTATGGTTTTACTGTTAAAACACACACTGAGCAGCCATCTACAGAGTGCTGATTGCAGTCACACTAGTGTAAACCGTCAGTGTCACCAGTTCAGCCATATACAGAGCTTTGGTTGTAGCCACACCAGTATAAGCTATCAGTGTAACCAGTGCAACCATCTACAGAGTCCTGATTGCAGCCTCACCAGCATAAACGGTCAGTGTCACCACCATAGCCATCTACAAAAATTGTAATTATTTTCTTGGACTTACACTAAATATGGCACTCACAAAAAATTAACTTCATTCCTATTGCTCCACACACCCCATTCACCATATTCCACTCCATTCCTTATGCCCAGGACATGCTATGTGATGATCATGAGTTTTTTATACTTCAATGACTATTCCTTGTGCCCTTCTCGAAATAACCCTGCATATGACAAGCTGTACAAAATTTAGGCAACTTATCTATCAGAAGCATCTAGCACTCCTGCTTCCCATTCCAGTCTCCTGGTTTTGGCTGTGGCATTCTCCTTGCCTGTCTGTCAGTGTTGCCAACTGTCCGTAAATTTACGGACAGCCAATAAAACCAGGGCATATTTTTGCCATCCGTAAAAGTCCATAGCTGCTGATTTGTGCCAGTAAAAACGGCAGCAACTCATTCGGGTCAGAACTGCGCATGCAATTCCAGAAATCCCAGAGAACTTGCGATACTGACCTGAGCCGCCTGAGTCGTGTGGTGGCGCGCAGCACATGATGTCATTGGATTTCCCATAAATTTTCAGAAATGTATACTCCCAACAAATATATCTGTGTTGATTAACTCCTCATCCATTTTACAGGCAGTTTGGTCATCACACAGTATATCTTCAGTAAAAGTGGCAGGTACGGGGTGAAGTTATACAAACTTTGTGGGAGAGTCATAGGTTACACATATCACTTTTGCAGTGATGCACCCACATGCACTGTACACCTTCACCCACTCAAGATAAGGTACTCTTACCGGAAATGATAGGGTATGTACGCATGAGACAGTATTCATCCAAGGTATTCCCAATGGACCTCAATACATCAATGGTAGCACCGAAAATAGTAGGGTATGTACGCATGAGAAAATATTCATCCAGGATATTCCCAATGGACCTCAATACATCAATGATGGCACCTCCACATGAGATAGTATTCCAGGACCATATGGCGTATGGTCAAGGGAATTCCAAAGCCAAAGGGGTGGATCCCAAATACGGTCACAGTAAACCTCAGTAAGAATATAAATTGCTACATAGCGTAATTCTGTTAACCAGTAAAGATTTATTAAAAGAATAACACTTACATGATAAAACCAAATCAAGAGCGATATGGAATTCCAATCAATGTAGATAAAAGCGCGATGCTAGAGGAGCACAGAATTACGCTATGTAGCAATTTATATTCTTACTGAGGGTTACTGTGACCGTATTTGGGATCCACCCCTTTGGCTTCGGAATTCCCTTGACCATAGGCCATATGGTCCTGGAATACTATCTCATGTGGAGGTGCCATCATTGATGTATTGAGGTCCATTGGGAATATCCTGGATGAATATTTTCTCATGCGTACATACCCTACTATCTTCGGTGCTACCATTGATGTATTGAGGTCCATTGGGAATACCCTGGATGAATGCTGTCTCATGTGTACATACCCTATCATTTCCGGTAAGAGTACCTTATCTTGAGTGGGTGAAGGTGTACAGTGCATGTGGGTGCATCACGGCAAATTGAAGTATTATTCATACACACCCTTCTTCCACGACTGGTGAAAGACTTTATTCTTTATCACTTTATTTTTCTCCACGGACCATTTTGTACATTGCACAATTTTTACAGAGAGACTATTTTTGAACTCTTTACCTGGTTTTCCTATTTTCACTTACGGCTATATTGTCTGTCATGGACTAATATGTTCATGGCCTGTTAAGCGCTGCACATTTGTTATATGGTTCACTTTTACAATTTAGGAAGATTGTTGTGCTAGCAGCTATTTATTCTATTTATTTAATTTTTGGATAGCGCAGTCATTTTTTCTTCTTTTTGTACACATATCACTTTTGTTTTTCTTTGTTTTTGTTTTTGTTTTTTTTTCATGAAGGAAAAGACAGCCAGCTGGAGCCTCTTGGGGGAGCAGTGGGAAAATTGTGTGGGACCTTGTATTACCCCTATTCCAGGGCTGTAGATAAGGGGGGGGGGGGGTTTGGGGTGTTCAAACCCCCCCCCCCC
>BLSH010503036.1:556737-575380 GCA_018402905.1 Glandirana rugosa
ATAAATCTCTACTCGCTTGAAGATCTTCAGGCCCAAGACGACCAAGCCGGCTTGAAGCCCTGTTTCAGGCCCAAGCCCAGGCCTGTCTTGGGCTTGAAACAGGGCCTGGGGCTTGGGGTAACTTTAGTTACCCCTGTGTCTGAAAATCCGTGTTTTTTCCGACCTTTTATCAGGACCTTCCAGGATCTCCAGACGTTTTCCTTCCTTTACACCCATTCCCACCCTGTTTACGGGATGTTTCTTTACCCCTGTCCCTTTATTGAAATTTATAAAAATTTTTTTATTTTTGTATTTTTTACGTTTTTACCTCTAGTAGAAGTTTTACCCAGACTTTTCATAATTAATTGTAATCTCCGGTATCTTGACAAGATTTTAGTAGAAGTTTGACACAGTTTTTTCATGGGGTCCGGGACAAAGTTCGGGTTCTGTCCGGACCCGAACCCGGACTTTGTCCCGAAGTTCGGCCGAACCAGCAGAACCCGGACTTCTAGAAGTTCGCTCATCTCTAAATACAACGTGTGAAAGCTTGACACGTTTCATGGATTTATCCACTCTTCAGGAGCAGGCATGTGGTATATCTGTAATGAGACGTGTACATTTCTATATAGCCTGGCTTTGTCAAAGAAAAAACAACTAGGGGCATCATTTCTGGGAGCTGTGGCAGTGTAAACCACAAGACAGCCCAAGCAAGGCTTCTTTGAGGAGGAGGAGCCTATATGCGTGCCTGGCAGACCCACCAGCCAGCCAATATCGCTTCACAGAGAGGCAGAATGGGGATCTGCCTACCTAAATAAGGCAGATCCCCATTTTGACAGGGGAGAACATGGGGATATGCTGTTCCTATTGATTAGGAACAGCGATCTGTGTGTTGTTCCTGTAAGCAATTCCCCAACACAGTAAGGAAACACACTGCGGGAACACAGTTAACCCCTTGAGTGCCCCTAGTGTTAACCCATTCCCTGCCAGTGTCATTTATATAGTAATCAGTGCATTTTTATAGCACTGTTCACTGTATTCGTGTCACTGGTTCACAAAAAGCGTCACTTAGGGTCAGATTTGTCTGCCACAATGTCACAGTCCTGCTAAAAATCGCAAATCACCACCATTACTAGTAAAAACCTTAAAAAAAATTAAAAGTCCATAAATCTATCCTGTAGTTTGTAGACACTATAACTTTTGTGCAAACCAATCAATATGCGCCTATTGGCATTTTTTTTTACCAAAAATATGTATAAAAATACGTATTGGCCTAAATAGATGAAGAAATTTGTTTTTCTACTTTTTTTGTATATGCATTATAGCAGAAAGTAAAGAATATTGTTTTTTTTCAAAATTGTCAGTATTTTTCTTTTGTTTGTAAGGTCTCTAACATCCACCAGCTCCGTGATGTCATCATGGAGGAGTGGAAGAGGACTCCAATGGCAACCTGTGAAGCTTTGGTGAACTCCATGCCCAAGAGGGTTAAGGCAGCACTGGAAAATAATGGTGGCCACACAAAATATTGACAATTTGGGCCCAATTAGGTCAATTTCACTTAAGCCTCATACACACAATGCAATTGTTGTACGGCTGTCCGTGATTTTGTCTAGCATACTGACGGTAGTCAAATTATTGTTCGACAAAGCCAAGCGTAGTGACGTGTTACGAGCGTATAAAGAGGAAGTTCAGGTAAATAGTGAATTGCAAATTACGGATGCAGGTTTACACGACCGAACACTTCCTGGATTCCGAGCATGCGTGTTTGTACTTACAACTTTTATTTGTCCGACTTCTGTACACACAAGCCAAAAATAGGGTGATGCTTTGTCGGCAAACCAAAGTTTCAGGTTTTGTCATGCAACATCTGTTCTATGATAATTCAAAATCGGCTATCGAATGGAGCGTACAAACGATTGGTCGGATAATTGTACGACAGGCTTTCGTACGACAGTTTTTGGCTGAATATTGTACCATGTGTACAGGCCGTAAGGGGTGTACTGACTTTTGTTGCTAGCGGTTTAAATATTAATGGTTGTGTGTTGAGTTATTTTGAGGGGACAGCAAATTTACACTGTTATACAAGTTGTACACTCACTACTGTACATTGTAGAAAAGGGTAATTTCTACAGTGTTGTCACATCAAAAAATATAAAATATTTACAAAAATGTGAGGGGTGTATTCACTTTTGTGAGATACTGTAGCAGGAGGGGGCCTGGAAGCCGGCTTCTGCATCCTTAATAACTGATAAGTCATCAGCTGTCAGCGGGGTTCCCCACTGACAGCTGAATGTAAAAAAAAACACCCACACACCGTACACCTTAGAGCTCTCTCCCACATGACAACTGAGTTGGCCAGGAGGGAAGTATCCCACCAGCTGAGCTTCGAAGAGCAGGCCCCAGAGACTTCCAAGATGTCGGCTGCAACCTCTCCACGAGGAGACACAGGGAACACTAACTCCATAGCAGACCTTCTGCTTTCATCCCAGGACATGTGTAAACACTACTCATCCCCAGTGAGTACCCATCCACTACCAGTAGCCTCTCCTGCCTCTACTGAATCCCTTCTGGGCAGAACCAAGGAAGAATTGCTAGGCACCCCTGTGGTTACTACTCCGGTGGGATTTACTACTCCCAAGCAGGCTTCACCCTTCACCCCGGGACAACCCCCAGACATTTCCCATATTCTAGCTAGATTTTCAGAAATTCTATTCAATTGATTGGCCCAGACCGCAGCCCAGATTACAAATACAATCAAAGCGGATCTGCAGAACCTGGGCTCCCGCATTGAAGCTATTGAACAGACAGTGGATCATACAGTTGCACGAGCAAACCAAAACACCACATGTATACAGACTCTTCAAGAACAATTAGAAACTGCTCTGTCCAAAATTGATAATATCGGAAATAGAAGCAGACGGTACAATTTTCGCATAAGGGGTCTCTCTGAATCAATCCAAGATGTCCAGGGGTCTGTTAAATCCTTTATCAAGGGCCTTATCCCAGAGATCCCTAATCACAGGCTAGAGATTGATAGAGCTCACAGAGCCCTGCAACCTCCTCACCAAGACGATCTCCCACAGGGACATTGTGGCTAAACCACATTTCTATGCAGTGAAGGAAGAGGTCATGAGGAAGTCCCACAATGTTGAAAACCTTTCAATACAAGGTCATCACGTGGAAATATTCATGAATTTGTCCCCCACAACTTTCCAAAGGGGGAGATATTTATAATCCCTCCTGGCGGTTTTAACTAACAAGGCAGTGAAATATTGGTGGTCCTTCCCCTTTCTACTACAATTCCAATTGAAGAACAAATCCTACAGTTTCACAGCCTTTCTAGGGGTAGAATGCTTGCTGATCCAAATAGGCATCATCTCTCAGGATTCTGCTTCATCGTCTTCGGCCAATTGTCAGAGCTTCTCAAAGTGCTCCCCACTGGTCAGCCTTCTGACCCCAGTTTGGCACAAGCAGAAATCAAAGAAACACCAAGACTCCAACCCACCCTGATGGGGGGACAACCTCTAAGATCTCATTTGGTCTTTACTAGACCCCTCATAGTAGGAAGGTCTTCTTCCCTGGTTCCTGGTTATGCATTTAACCCAGTTATAGTTTCACCCTTAAAGGGGCAACTACAGTGAAGTTGACATTTTACCCAGAATTTGAACTTTCTCCATTGTTTGGTTTGCTTGGTATACCTCCTCTTGTGCTTTCTCCTTGGAGTTCTTGTCCAGCCGGGCTGGCCCTCAGGGGGGAGCATGATTGGAATTTTGTGATAGTTTTCTGGGTCCTGTCGGGGAGACGATTGGCACACTCCTTTATCGTATAGGCAGGTGTCGGTTGTCTGCCTTTTGGGACCATTCCTGGCCTTTCAGATGTCAATCTTTGTGATTAAATTTCCAATATGTTATTTTTTTTTGTGAACAAGCCTAGGGCCTTATAATTCCCTTGCATTGCTTTTCGTGGAGGCTTTAAGGCTGGAGTGGTTATTGTGCTCCTCCCCCTCTCCCTCCCCTAGAGGTTAAAGTTTTCTCTGGTGACTACAGGATAGCACCCTGCTTTGTTCAGATTGCTGCAACCTTCTCTTTAGTTCTGTGGGACCAGAGAGGTATGATCTTGCATGTCTAGAGCACAGGACAACCCCAGTCCTGGGTTTCCATCTCTTCCCTCCCCTTTACCTTCCTCTCTGCTTTCTCCCATTTTTCTCCTCTTGCAGGTACCAATACAAAGGTCTCAACAAATATTGTATACCCCGAGACTCATACCTTTCAGGATAAATTTCTTCCTCAACCTCTGGACGGACCTCTGGGTATGTGTCCATCTTCTGATGGCGTTTTTCTCCTCTTTTTGCCATGACTAGCTCCACTCTATCGGGTGAGAACCTCCAAACAGCAGCCAATAACACACAGGGTCTTAAAGTGGAATTCCATCCAGTTAAAAGTCAGCAGCTACAAAGTGTGTAGCTGCTGACTTTTAACAATCAGACACGCACCTGGGCTCGCTCTTCTCCCCCTTCCCTCAGCGATGCCGGCATCACAAGTGTGGGCATGCACTGCGCATGTGCGAGTCATGATGCGGCTTGTGAATGGCCGGCGTATCTTCTGGGACCTGTGACGTGTAGAAGTAGGAGAAGGAGGGGGGAAGGTGAACTTCCTTCCAGAGCCGCGGCTCTAGGAGAGGAAGTGGACCTGGGACCCTGTGAAAACAGGGTCCCGCCCCCCCCAAAAAAAATGACATGCCAATTGTGGAATGTCAGGGGTCACCTTCCCTTAAAGTGGAAGTTCTACTTTTAGGGGGAACTCCGCTTTAATTCTTCAATAAAGTGATGTAAGACTTTTCAGCACTGCGTTAGACCAGCTTCTGGACAAATCGGGAGCAGGAATTCCCTGCTTCAAAAGACCCCCTAAACTAACAGACTGAAAACTGCCCATACAAAAACCAGAATTGCTTACCTTACTCACCCGACCTACCACCACAAAATCTCCAACCCCGAGCCGTAGCTGACTTGTTTGCCGACTACTACGGATCGCTGTATAATTTAAGTAATGACACGGCCACTCCGCAACCTTCAGAAGAAAACATTCAGGACTTCCTACAGACACTGAACCTCACCTCACTCTCTGAAACACAACTAGCATAACTGAATGCCCCATTTACATCTCGAGAAATTGAATCAATCATTAAAACTCATTAAAACGGGAAGTCCCCCAGCCCAGATGGCCTTCCTAATGAATTCTTCAAAATATTCAATGAAATTCTGTCCCCGTACCTACAGCAAGTCTTTACCAAAGCTGTGCTATCTTCTGCACTCCCACACGAGATGCTTAAGGCATATATTGTAACATTACTCAAACTGGGCAAAGATCCTACCACACCGGCCAACTTCAGGCCAATATCACTATTGAATTCAGACATCAAAATCTACGCAAACTTGTTAGCTAAGTGCATAACAAAAATTTTACCATCACTTGTTGGAAGCAACCAGATGGGATTCGTGAAGGGGCAGCAGACCTCAGGTGCCACTAGGAGGCTTGTAAATGTTATACATTATGCTGAAAGAACTTGAACGCCTTCTCTGCTAATGTCTATTGACGCAGAGAAGGCATTCAATAGGGTTCACTGGGGTTACATGAGCCATGTGCTCACTAAATTTGGCTTCCGGGGACCCTGTTTGAATGCAATACTAGCATTGTACTCTTGCCCTACAACACAGGTGTACACATCTGGCCTACTGTCCAAAACATTCCACATTTCCAATGGGACTCGACAGGGTTGTCCTCTTTCCCCATCCATATTTAATTTAACGATAGAGCCCCTTGCAAAAAAACTACGCATGCACCCCCTGATCACTGGATTCAAATTCGAGTCACGCTCCCATATCATTAACCTATTTGCGGACGATATCATCCTATTATTAATAGAGTTGAGCGAACCCGAACTGTAAACTTTGGGTCCGTACTGAACTTTTGGGTGTCCGGGACCCGGACCTGAACCCGGACTTTTCAAAAAAAAAGTCCGGGTTCGGGTTCGGGGTTCTGGTAATTTTACTAAAAGTTCTGAAAATTGCTCTAAAAAAGTCCTGGAAAGTCCTAGAGGTCTGCAAAAGGAAGGGACATAGGGGTAAGGGTTGGACAAGTGCCCTACAAAGAAATTGGGACAGGGAAATAACTTAAAAGCATTTTTAAACAAAAATCACATAAAAAAAAATCAAAAATGGAGGTGGATGTGGACCATCTTCAAACTGTGTGTGAAAAATATTAATTAGCGGGAGAAGCCATATCACTGTTCTAAAATCATCTTCAAACTGTGTGAAAAAAGTATAAATTAGCCGGGAGAACCCATATCACTGTTCTAAAATCATCTGAAAACTGTGTGTGAAACTTAAACAATAGCCAGGAGAAGCCATATCCCTGTTCTGAAATCATCTGAAAACTGTGTGTGAAACTTAAACAATAGCCGTGAGAAGCCATATCCCTGTTCTAAAATCATCTGAAAACTGTGTGCGAAACTTAAACAATAGCCGGGAGAAGCCATATCCCTGTTCTAAGATCATCTGAAAACTGTGTATGAAACTTAACCACTTTAAGACCGAGCTTCTTTTTGGAGTTCGGTGGTTTTCAGTTAAAAACAGTTTTTTTTGCTATAAAATTACTTAGAACCCCCAAACATTATATATTTTTTTTTCTAAGATCCTAGAGAATAAAATGGCGGCCATTGTAAAACTTTATGTCACACCGTATTTGCGCAGCGGTCTTACAAGCGCAATTTTTTTTTTAAAAATTCATTTTTTTTGTTAAAATATAAGACAACAGTAAAGTTAGGTCAATTTTTTTCCATATTGTGAAAGATAATGTTACGCCGAGTAAAATGATACCCAACATGTTATGCTTTAAAATTGCGTCCGCTCGCTGAATGGCGACAAACTTTGCACCATAAAAATCTCCATTGGCGACGTTTAAAAAATTCTACAGGTTAGCATTTTTGCCTTACAGAGGAGGTCTAAGGCTAGAATTATTGCTCTCGCTCTAACGATCGCTGCGATACCTCACATGTGTGGTTTGCACACCGTTTTCATATGTGGGCGGGACTTACGTATGCGTTCGCTTCTGCGCGTGAGCTCGCAAGGACGGTGCGCTTTAAATTTTTTTTTTTAATTATTTATTTTACTTTTTAATTTTTATCCCACCCTTACCCCCATTTCCTTCCTTTTGCAGACCTCTAGGACTTTCCAGGACTTTTTTACAGCCATTTTAGTGCCTAAAAGTTTGGGTCCCCATTGATTTCAATGGGGTTCGGGGTCCGGGTCAAAGTTCGGGTTCTGTCCGGACCCGAACCCGGACTTTGTCCCAAAGTTCGGCCGAACCAGCAGAACCCGAACTTCTAGAGGTTCAATCAACTCTAATTATTAACCCACCCAACCACTTCTCTCCTCAATGTCCACAAAGTTCTAGAGGACTTTAGCAGGATTTCATGTTACAAAGTCAACTTCACAAAATCCCTCATCTTGGACTTGGGAGTTCCCATACATAGCAAAAGGAAACTCGAGCAGAACCTTCCCTACAGATGGACAAACCAAAGTATCCAATATCTGGGAATAATGCTAACACCTAAAACGACTGACCTAGCTACCACAAACTACAAATCACTCTTGGCCAAAGTAGATAACCAACTAAAAGCAATGTCCAAGAAGGAACTCATGGATGGGTAGGCTTGCAGCCTTTAAGATGACAATCCTACCCCAGATTCTGTATACCTTCCAAGTCCTCCCCATTCCCACCCCCTCTCATTACCTACAAACCCTGTCTAGTCTCCTATGGAAATTACTTTGTCATGGTAAACAGGCCAGGTTTTCATGCCAAAATCAAATTGCCCACAAATCTGTGGGAGGAGCAGGTTTAACTGATATATGTGACTACTTTTGGGCGGTTAAGATGGACCAACTCAGAGAATGGTTCCAAGAAATGAATGTGCTCTTGTGGGTAGAGCTGGAGAGAGAATTAGCCCCAATCAGAGACCTAAAACCATTCCTGATAGGAGATACATGGAAACACTGGCCCATGAAACTTATCACCTACCATTCCCGTATCCGTATAAGCATGGAAAACACTACTAAGCCATTCTGGCAACACCATTCCCTTGCCTGACTTACAACCTAATCTACAATTGTTAGTGGATAGAATGCCCATGATTTCTATAAAGCAAATTCAAAACTGCAGCATAGCCACGCTAAATGACCTTATCTCCAGCTGTGCCACCAAGCCAGTTAAACAATTGGTTAAGGAATATAATATTACAAAAAGTTTACACTTTACAATTGCAAGAACACAAACATTCCTGAAAAACCACCCAGCCCCCATACTTAGAATTCCTCAAGCAGCGTGGGACTACTTCAGTTTTCCTAACACACTTATTCAACACGCTCCAGAGAAAAAAGGTCTTCTGCAAAACCAATACCCACTTAAAATGGGAGAGGGATCCACAGAAGTCTTATTCAGAGGATCAGTGGAGGTCAGCATCTCCAAGGCCACACACAGTACCAGCCACTGAGAAATGATGCTGAAAATCTATAATATATGGCAGTACATACCACACAAGACAAACTTAAGACAAACCTTAATCTTCCCTGGATCATCTCCTGATTGCTGGTGTAACTGCGGCCAACACAGCCATCTTCTGCATGTATTCTGGGAATGTCCCAAAATAAGAAGCTTCTGGAATCAGGTTTTCCAGTTGCTATCCACAGTAACCGGCTGCCTAACAAAACCTGATCCAGGGCTAGCATTGCTTCACATTGGCATAGAAAAACTACCTTTAGAGTGCAGAGCAGTGACTACCCACATCCTCCTGGTTGCTCCTACTCTGATACTCCAAAGCTGGAAAGCAGACAAGGCCATCAATGTGTCAGAGGTTAAACAATTAGTCCAAAGACATCACACCCTTGAACGCCTCATAGCAGTTAACTCGCTATCAGGTCTATCCTTTGACAAAAACTGGAGCATCTGGACATCATACATGGGAAGATAAAGCCATGAACATGTAACCTGATATATCATAAATACGCCACTACGTAAACCAATAGGGGTGTCAGACCCCAAATTATGTTGCGCTTCTGTATACTGTATACTGTTTATTGTTCCCTGTATACTGTTTACTGTCACTCAAAACAAATAAAAACGTATTGCAAAAAAAAGACCCCAAAATATAGCCTGGTTGATATTTGGAGTGAATTGAATCCCTGTGCCAGAGACTTTACGCACCACTCAGCTTCACATAAAACTTATGCCAGAATTGACCATATCTTTCTCCCTATATCAGACATATGCATAGCATCCCAGGCATCCATACGGGACATCTCTTGGTTGGACCACTCCCTGATCCTGCTCAAACTTATTAAAGTACCTTCTCAAATGGGCCCCCACCCTTGGCGCCTCAATGAGTCCCTCTTGAGTGATCCGGTCAGATGCATGTTGATAAGGCTTTTCAAGAATTCTTTCTTCTGAACATTGTGGAAGACATCTCCCCGAGTTACTTGTGTGGGGCTCATAAGGTGGTAATTCGCAGGAAACTCATCCAGTTGGCTTCCCAATTGAAACATGAATGCCAGGCTGATTTAGATAAAATTTAAAAGAAATTTAAGCTGTTCAGTAAAACACACAAACGTAACCCTACTCCTGGTTCTTTGGCCAACCTTGATTCAGCTAGATTGGCTCTGAACTTGGCATTAACCTCCGCAGCAGAAAAAAAGCTTAAGGTGGCAAGAAGACAGTTTTTACCTGCAGAAAGACAAAATAGGGCCCTAAAATTGCAGCCAAATTGACCCCTAAATACTGTGTGCTCTCCTTACCAATATCAGATCTTTGTCAGGCTCCATTACCCAAACCCTTAATATATAATGGAAACTTTCCACTCATTCTTTTCTAAACTATATAGTAATGATAATTCTGTTGATCCCAAATGTCTGGAGGCCTTCCTGGAGGGCATACCCCTTCCTAAATTTAAGGACAGTCATAGCTCCATTTTCGATTCCCCTATACCTGAAATCCAGGTACAGGAAGTCATCAAGGGTCTACGTATTGGTTCTGCCCCAGGACCGGACAGCTTTTCATCCTGTTATTATAAGACATTTGCTAATACCCTCTCTCCTCACATGGCCCGGTTCTTCAACTCTCTGAGGAAAGGTAAACCCCTTATAACCAGCTGCTAACTTGTATATCAGTGATTATTAAACCTGGTAAAGACTACAGCAAAGTAGGTAACTATAGACCCATTTCCCTGATCAACAATGACTTGAAAACTTTGTCAAAAAATCTATCCAACCATTTAGCCTCCTTTATTGGATTATACATTCATAAAGATCAGGTGAGCTTTATCCCAGGAAGAGAAAGCCTGGACCAGGTGAGGAGGGCGCTTGATGTGATTTCCCTGATGAAATCAGAATGAGATGGGGGTCCCCCCCCAGGAAGGGTATATCTTATCGTTAAACTTTCAAAAGGCCTTTGATTCGGTCTCCTGTTCTTACCTCTTCTCCATCCTTCAAAGATAGGGCTTTGGCCCCAATGTTATTAAAAATTTGGAAGCCTTTTAATCCAATCCCTCTGCCCAAGTTAGGATGCAGGGTCTCTACTCTGAAACTTTTCCTATAGCTAGGGGAACGAGACCAGTGTTGCCAACCGCCTGTAAATTTACTGACAGTTTGTAAAAATCAGTGATTTTTACAACGGTCTGTAAATATCAGGGTCTGATCATTTGTCATGCTGTGAGTAAACCGGGCAAACTACTTGATATGGGTATTGTCAGCGTTTCCATGTTGTGTTTAAATATCAATTGTCTTCGTTTTTAATAGGAGTTCAGTTATTTTTCAGGTTTCCAGTAAAAAATGTGCTCCGCCAGTAAATTTTCCATGTTTTGCCAGTAAAAACCGCTGGGGGAGGTTGGCAACACTGAACGAGACAGGGATGCCCCCTTTCCCCTCTTATCATTGCCATTGCTATAGAAACTCTTGCAATTGTTATTCAAAGTCACCTTGATATCCACAATGTCCGATGTGGCCCCTCCATTCATAAATGCGCCCTTTTCGTGTATGAAATCTTCCTTTTTATAACTTCCCCTTTATATCCACTCCTAATATCATAAACTTTTACATGACTTTGGACAAGTTTCAGGCCTAAGCGTCAATATGTCCAAATCTATGGCCCTCAATGTAACAGCCCTAGCCCTGCTTGAGCGTTTGCAGGATCATTTTTCCTTCTCTTGGAATCACAAGTCCATTTAGGGGGGATCTAGGGGCAATCTGGCTCCCTCTATAGATCAGCTCCATAGTGTCAATTATTCTCCACTCTTTCAGAAACTGTCATCGGATCTCTCTCAGTGGTCCTCTCTTGGGCTCTCCTGATTAAGCAGAGTTAATGCCATACAAATTACACTATTACCCTGCATCCTATACATGTTCCATTCTCTCCCCATCCCAATAGTCAAGTCTCATATCTCTAAACGTCAATCTTCCATTATCCATTTTGTTTGGGGCAAGAAAGGGCACCGCCTCTCTAGCTCTCTAGGAACATCTTATACAGAACTAGATTTCAAGGTGGGCTAGGCCTCCCCAATTTGTGGTGGTTCTACCAAACAGCGCAGCTAACCCAGATGTCTATAATTTATTCCAGGGGCTCCAAACCTGATTGGGTCACCGTGGAGAGGCAATCAGTCCCCCCACTACACTTTCCTTATTCTCCCAAGTCCCGACCACCTATACTTTCCAGAAACATTATCCCATTCAGTAGCCTTATGTGACTCTCTTATGAGCCCCACACAAGTCACCCAAAATTGCCTCAGAGTGGCTCCCATTAGCCCATATTTTCCCCAATCTTTACTCCCCCCCCAGGCAAAACATAAAGGCTTTTATGTGGCGGACAGAGAAGGGACTTTATTGGATCAGACCCTTCATTAATTATAGTGGACAAATATCACTCAGCGATTATATTACAAAACTGGAGGTCAGTGGTGGCTGGTCAATAAGGGGGCGCTTGGGCACCGCCTCCCCACCGCTGACAAGAAGAAAAAAAAAAAAAGTCAGCCCAACCCCCTACAGGAGGCGCCATTATATTGACTTTTTTTTTCTCGTCTATGTCACTACTTGGTGGTCCTATCCCTAGCCTAACTACCTTTCAGTCAATCTTCCCGCCAATGGCCGTTAAATGAGACAATCCTACGTGACCCCATCAGAGTAAAAGAAATTGAGGAAGCTATCAAAAAATATTTTTGCTTAAACAGAGGCTGAGAGGTCTCCCCGGAAACCCTCTGGGTGGCCCATTAGGCCACCATCACAGGCAAGTTTATTCAGATAGCCTCACGAAATAAGAAAGCCCACCTGGTAGACATCCTCGAACAATCCTTCTCCTCTCTCAAATCGCAGCACAAGCAGCACCCATCCTCCACCTCCCTGGCCAAGCTGGACGCTGCGAGGCTGGCCCTTAATCTTGCCCTCACAGCCTCTGCCAAGAAACGTATTCATTGGAATTATGCAAAATTCTATTCCCACGAAGACAAAATTGGCTCCATGCTTGCGCTCAAGCTTACCCCGAGGAACAAAAACCAAGCAATCCCCAGGATCACAGTAGACGGCCAACCCCCTACCGCTGATCCATACAAAATCCTGAAAGCCTTTCACAGCTTTTATTTCAACCTGTATGGCACAGACAACACAGATAGGGAGCAACCAATACTTGACTTCCTAGAGGATTTGTCCCTTCTTTCCCTCTCTGCAGCCCATAGGGACTTGATGGAGGATCCTAACACAGAGGAGGATATCCTTGAGGTAATCAAGAACCTTAAGACAGGTTCTGCTCTAGGCCCAGACGGCCTATTAGCCCCGTATTACAAAACATTCGCCAATACTCTAGCTCCCTTCCTGGCAAAATTCTTTAACCATAAAGCAAATGGCACCCCACTTGACCCCATGTCAATATGGCTTTTATCACGGTCATTCCCTCATCAATAACAATCTCAAGATCCTCACCAAAGTTCTAGCTAACCATCTTGCCTCCTTCATAAACCTATATATTCATAAGGACCGAGTGGGATTTATACCAGGCAGACAGGGTCCAAAGCAAATTAGGAGGGCTATCGATATAGTCTCCATCCTTAATTCTAACTGGGACAACGGCCCCAAACAGAGGTATGCTCCTATCCCTAGACCTTCAAAAAGCCTTCGACACTGTCGCCTGGCCATACATATTCACGGTCCTAGAACAATGGGGCTTTGGCATTCATTTCAGGAATACCCTTCTCACCCTTTACTCTACTCCAAAAGCAGTCATTCACCTTACAGGACAGCTTTCGAGCCCAGTCACCATTGCCAAGGGTACGAGACAGGGATGCCCTCTATCACCTCTACTTTTTGCTATAGCGATAGAATTATTAGCGATTGCAATTCAACATAACCCAAACATCAAGGGAGTCTCCTGTGGACCCAAGTCTGTTCGCCGATGATATCCTCCTTTTCATCACCTCATCATTAACCACCCTACCGAACCTCTTTAAAACTTCTCAATAACTTCACAGTTTGCTCTGGTCTAAAGATCAATTACCTCAAATCCCAGGCCCTCAACATATCGCTCTACCCAGACCTGGTCGCGAGACTTAAGGAGACTTTCAAATTAGAATGGAATGACACCCATAACAAATACCTAGGAGTCAATCTAGCCTCTAGAATAGACCTCCTGTATGCCCTTAACTTCCCTCCCACCTACAAGAAACTTGAAGCTGATCTAAAGAGATGGTTGGGCCATAGCCTATCCTGGCTAGGCAGAATCAACTCTACCGAAATGACCCTTCTCCCGCGGCTCTTATACCTTTTCAGATCACTACCCATACTAATAAGACAGGACCACTTACGCAAGTTTCAACAGAAGGTCCTTAAATTTATTTGGCAAGGATCGGGCCCCAAAGAACACTGTTTCAACACAGATGCAATGGTATTATCAAGCAGCCAGAATCGCCCAACTCTCCATAGTTTACTCAAAATATGAGAACCCTGACTGAATGCAGGTAGAGAGACAGGCAGCCCCATTGTTTACTTTGGACTACCTCCTGTGGATGCACCCCAAAAACAGCCCTCCTATTTTGTCCCCGATCCTATCGCAATCTCTCGCCCTCTGGGACAATATTAGAACTTCCACCTCCATAGTGTCCGAGCTCACTCCCCTAGCACACATTTTCCACAACCCAGCTTTCCCTCCCGGTCTACACATTATTGCCTTCAAGTGGTGACTGGACAAAGGATTGTACCGGATCAGACACTTCTTTAACTCACTGGGTCCCATCACTAAGAGACACTGTATCACAAAACTTTAGATGTCCAGTTCTGAGCAATACTGGTTTAGACAAATCCTTCACTTCCTCCACTCCCTCTGGAAAAATAAGCCAAATCCCCCCTACGAACAATGCTGTGGGCAGGCCAGGGATCAGAGGGGAGGCATTTTGATCATCTATCAGTCACTTTCCCTACCCACCTCCAAATCCAGCTACATGAGAATATCAATGAATGAAAAAAAAATGTTACGCTCCTGTGTGATGATTAAACAAAAGCAGCTGGCATAACAATCCAAACATAAATTGTGATCATAAGTAGTGTAACAAAATGCCGCGCATGGGTGAATATATAACAACCATATAAAGGTAGATAGTAGTAAAAGTGATACAAAACAATATAATATAATGGTGATACAAAACAATGTAACTCAGTGAAAATCAATAAAAGTCAATAAAAATTTCTAAACATCCAATGTGTGTTTTTCTTGCAAAGTTCATAAGTGTTAAAACAGTAGTATCCAGGTGACGTGATTCCCACCACCAAAGAATATCTGTATAGGGTACTCTTACCAGACACTGCTGATAATAGGGCCTTATAAGCGCTTAAAGTATAAAGAACACCTTGTGCTTTCCACAGGCCAAGTGCACATTAAGATTGGGTACTCTTACCCTCAGATAGAAGCAAAAACGCCCAAATGTTGCAACAATCCGATCCTCTTCATCAATCAATCTTAGGGGATGGAATGCCACTAGAGCTCACATGGATATGATAACAGCCACGGAGGGAGGTAAGCAAAAAGTACTCCACATAGTGTAAATCCAATAAAGCCAAGCAAATTTTATTCAAAGTAGTGCACTTACATTAAGATTAAGAAATCTGAGCAGATGTCACAAACGGTGTGTACACGGACTGAGCGCAGTTGAGATGGAGCAGACACTCTTCCACCCGACGTGTTTCTTCTCAAAGGGACTTTAACAAGACCCAAAAGTTTTGGGTCTTTGTAGTCACCTTATTAAAGAAGGCCTCATAGAGAGAAGAAACTGGCAGGATCAACAGGAGGACCCCGGAGCTACTGCCATCAGGAAAGAGAGTAGACCCCAGTCACTATCCATTAGGCATCCATGCACTTTACCCCTGCAGGGGTGGCGTGGTCTGGTAAGTGGGGTTCTCACAGGGGAGCACACGTGTCCTGCACCCACCCAAGTACTTGAAGATTTTCTGCACTATTAGCACACCAGCTGGAAGACTGCTACTAATCAGCCATCACCAATATTTTATTTGCACTGAGCACTTTTGGGACTTTATTGATGGGTTTGTTTTATTATTATGGTTTTATTGGTTTACTATAGAGACTAATATTCATTATTGCATCAGTATATGTACACTAATATCACAGAGTGGCTGTATCTGATGATGAACATTTGTTGGTGATTTACTATATCGTATACAGGATAATATCACTTGATTGCACTTGGCACAATAATCAACAGTTGGTATATACAACTTATTCACAGGAACGTTTTACTTTATTTCTTTTTTTCGTTAATTGTTACTATTCTGCTACCCAGCACCATTAGGGAACAGGAGCACTCACTAATTTGAGGTTTGCATTTTTTCTCACATTTTTTCACATTATTCCAAAAGTAGCGCCTGGCCCAGCCACGCACATTTGCTTATTTACTTCCTGGCCTCACTCAGGGCAAGGAGCTCACTGGGCGGCAGCAAACTCATACATTCACATCCTAAGTGCAGTACCAAACACCCTACTTAATAAAAACATTAAAAACAAAAATATTGAAACACAAAATGAGGGTAAGGTGCTTTGGGGTGGGGGGTGCAGAGCCCCCCTGCCCCAAAGCACCCATCCCCCCATGTTGAGGGCATGCGGCTTGGTGTGAGGGGAGGGCACTTGCGTGTACCCACCCTTTCCTGACCTGCCAAGCTGTATGCTTGGATAAAGGACTGGTATGCATTTTGGCGGGGAACCCACACCATTTTTTTTTTTTACATTTTGGCATGGGGGGGGGGGGAGGTCCCCTCCTATTCCATGCTAGATCCATTTTTTTTTGCCAGCAATTTTTATTTTACATTCAGCTGTTCAGTCACTTTTCAGCGGACATGAAAATGGATGTAAAAATTGACATCCATATCAGTTTTTCATCTTTTTTTTAGAACAAAAAAGTGACTGAACTGAACAAAAAACTGAACGCCCATGTGAAAGGACCCTAAAACAGTCAGATGCTCCCTGGATTAACAATATGTGTTGTTATTACCTATTCATATTAAAATATTGTTTTATTCTGTGCATTTAACCACCTGCTTACTGGGCACTTAAACCCCCCCTCCTGCCCAGACCAATTTTAGGCTTTCAGCACTGTCGCATTTTGAATTACAATTGCGCGGTCGTGCAACCTTGTACCCAAACAAAATTTTTATCCTTTTTTCCCCACAAATAGAGCTTTATTTTGGTGGTATTTGATCACCTCTGCTTTTTTCATTCTTTGCACTATAAACAAACAAAGATCGACGATTTTGAAAAAAGAACAATATTTTTTACTTTTTGCTATAATAAATATCCAAAAAAAACTAAAAATATTCATTGGGTTTGGCCCGATATATATTCTTCTACATATTTTTGGTAAAAAAAAAAAAATTGCAGTCGGCGTTTATTAATTGGTTTGCGCAAAAGTTATCGCGTCTACAAACTATGGGAATTGATTTATGGCGTTTTTATTTATTTTTTCACTAGTATTGGCGGCAAGCTGTGATTTTTATCAGGACTCCGATATTGGGGCAGACATGTCGGACATTTTTGACACTTTTTGGGACCAATGACATTTATACAGAGATCAGAAATTTAAATGGCCACTGATTACTGTATAAATGTTATTGGCAGTGAAGGGGTTAACCTGCAGGGGGCAGTGAAGGGGTCAACTGTGTTCCCTGCATGTGTTCTAATTGAGCCATGGTTGGCCATGGTTGGCCGGGACATAACAGATCTAACTGATCCCAGTGACAGGGATCAGTAAATCTGTTATGTCCCCATTCACAGAACGGAGAATCGCCGTGTTTACATCGGCGGTTCCCCGTTCTGCAGCTCTCACAGGCGATCGCGGGTCATGAGCGGACATCGAGTTCGCCCAGCCTGCGGGCCTGCCCACCTGTGAGTGCACACCGGGAGCACGCAGAAGGGCGGAACGTCCATAGACGTCCACCTGGAAATTGAGATCCACGCTGTAGCCATCTTTCGGCTATATTCTGATCTGAAGGGGTTAAAATGTCCATTCAGCATTTCCAAATCACATTAATACCTTGAGTAATTACAGTAAGTACCTTTTCATTGCCATAAATGAAAAAAGGTTATTCCTCAACTCTAAGCCATGGCAAACTGGACCATGTGGTCTCTGCCTACCAATCATTACTCAAAATTTGTTTTTTTTTTGCTTTCATTTAGAAGTTAGGTAAGAAGATCTTCAAGGCTATCTCATGTGCATAGATGATCACTATGTTGCTGGTCTTCTCAGGCTCTCCTGTCCCCCCGGGGAAAGTGAGAATGCAGTTGGTGGTTCCACCAGCTTACCATAGAGCTGATTGAAGACTAGAATGGCTCCAATCATCTCCATGGCCTAAGAAGCCGGAGTCTACAAGCATTTTGTGACTTCGGTTTCGCCAGATATAAACAGCACCATTGGGAAATTGGGGAAGCATCTTATAAAACCAAGTTTGGTGTGGTCAGATGCTTTAAGGGCTGGGGAAAGATCTAGCATTTAGTAAAAAATTATATGGGACAATACCTATTTTTATCATATTTAAAATCCCTGTGATAAAAATAAAAATGATTGAAAAAAAGAAAAAAGTGAAAGGGACAGTGTAAAAATAAAATAAAAAGCAAAATGAATAATAGAAAAAAAAAATGCACCCCTGCACCCCCCCCCCCCCCGTGCACGCACACAAAGGTGGACACAAGCATCAGTTTTGTGTCATATGTAAACAACAATTTCACCATGCATGTGAGGTATCACCGCAAACGTCAGATCGAGGGCAGTAATTCTAGCAGTAGACCTCCTCTGCAGATCTAAAGTGGTAACCTGTAAAGGCTTTTAAAAATGTGTATAGTTTGTTGCCGCCTCGCGGGTGTGCATCATTTTTAATGCATGTCATGTTTGGTGTCTATGCACTCGGCTTGAGATCAACTTTTATATTTCACCAAACATTTGGGCAAAATAGTATGCTTTTGTGCATTAAAATTCAAAAAAGTGTTTTTTTCCCCAAAAATTGCGTTGTGAAAAAAAAAATTGTAACACCCACTATTTAAATCTGTAGGGCCTCTGCTTTAAAAAATATATAATGTTTGGGGGT
>BLSH010503036.1:669619-682902 GCA_018402905.1 Glandirana rugosa
ACAAAAAATAAAAAACACGATGTTTATTTTTTTCTGGTTTTTAAAACTTTTTTTTTTTTAGAGATGAAACATTTATTCATGTAAAAGAGGAAGTGACTACCCGTGACTACTCCGATGTGACTGTCCGTGACTACTCCGTCATGACTAACCGTGACTACTCCACCGTGACTGCCCGTGACTACTACTCCATGAATATACGTCGTTGTTACCCGTGACTATCCGCCGTAACTATTCGTCGTAACTGCCCGTGACTATCCACCGTGACTATACGTCGTGACTACCCGTGACTATACGTCGTGAGTACCCGTGACTCATCAGTGCCAATCAGTACTGCCTCATCAGTGCCTGTCAGTGTAGCCTCATCAGTGCCCATCAGTGAAGGAGAAAATGTACTTATTTACAAAGTAGAGATTTTTTTTTTTTCAAAATTTTTGGTCTTTTTTTATTTGTAGCACAAAAAATAAAAAACACAGAGGTAATCAAATACCACCAAAAGAAAGCTCTATTTGTGGGAACAAAATGATAAAAAATTTGTCTGGGTACAGTGTTGCACGACAATTTTCATTCAAAGTGCGACATCACTGAAAGCTGAAAATTGGTCTGGTAGGAAAGTGTTCTAAGTGCATGGTATTGAAGTGGATATACATGTTTGCAAAATTTGTAATTTTTTTTTGGCGCTACTCTTTAAAAGTACCATGGGCCCCTGCTTTATTCATACCCTTTATGAACTAGATAACTTAGGCCACTTACATTTAAATTCATAAAAAACTGAGGTCTACAAAAAAAGGATTTTGACATGCTCATCTTATGTAATTTTACTAGCACTTTTTGAACTGGTGCTATGGAACCAATAATCATAGTAATATCTTAATTTTCTTCTCACTGTTAAAAAGGCCTTATTTGTTAGTCCATAAAAAAATATAATGCACTGAAAATACCCTTAACACATTCACTTTACACCTTTTTTCCTACCTTAAGGTTTAAAGTATTGTAATGGGAATCACATACTGAGTATAGCATTATATTGTTACACAGAAAAATATAATACAGTATGTCATATAGGTGAAATTTTATCACAATTAATTGTTAGATACAGCACTGCTATTACATTTATCCCATCCTTAAACCTATCTCCACCATTCATCATAAGGTATTATTCAGAAAAAGGTTTTCCTTTCGTATCATGGCAGCATACACATGGGTTGTGACTCTGCCTCCACAACCTGATAGGTTACTGATGTTGCCTGTTCTACTGAAGCTACTACTCCTGCACAGTGCCCATACTCACTGGTATACCTTCTCATTTCAGGTAAGCTCTCTATCTCCACATGGTGGTGGTCCTTTCCTGTCCTTTGAGGTCTGACCTTACCATATGGCTTACTATACTGGCTTACTATATGTATCCCAGGTGGAAGCTTCCTCACTCCTCATGGAGGCCGCTGCAAAGTCTCATGAAAAAGAGAGCATTGTCACTAACGCTGCCTTATTGGTCAGCCCTACCAGATCCGCAAGGTCATCGGGATCAAGACGCAGGGATCATTCAGCATAGAAGAAGTCGCTCCAGATCCTCATGGCACCGTCACTCAGACCACAGAGGCTCCTCACCCAGACGCTGCACATTCTCTAGTAGCCACCACTACAGACCAGCTCATGACTCATGCTGGATATGTGGAGCAAAGGCACTCCAAGGGAAGCTAGCATGTCACTCATGCGACTTGCCAGACATGTTACACTCACCCTGGAGGATGCGGTAACCTTCAGAGACGTATTAAATCATAAGATCGATCAAGATCTAAAGAAGGCATACTCAGCAGCAGGTGGTGCCTGCCGACCAGCCGTTACTCTAGCGGCTGTAGGGAGATCTATCTCCAGCTGGTCAACCAACATAGAAAAGGTGTTACAGGAGGGAGCAGAACAGGAGAAGATAGTGACAGCTCTCCAGGAGCTTAGTTTGGCGGGAGACTTTGTGTCAGAAGCCTCCGTGGATACCATTAATGTCTCGAAGGGCCTTATGGCTGAAACCATGGTCAGCGGATTCTGCCTCAAAATCAAACTGGTGTAAAATTCCCTATGATGGAGCAATATCAAAAGTCACAGGCGGGAAGTTCGGCTTAATCCCGTCGGATAGAAGGCCAAAACAGCAGAGAGCACCGTCATCTAGACGAAATCTCCCGGACAGATACCGAGAAGCAAAATCTTACAAACCAGGAAGGGATTACAAAAGAAACTGGAGGAATCCACAAACATCCTTTATCAAGTTTCAGAAACAAAAATTTTCCACTAAAGGAGAACATTCGAAGTCCTTTTGAGGGTGCGCCCGCCCTGTCTGCGCTGGTTGGGGCAAGATTGCAGCAGTTTGCGCAGGCATGCCGAAAAAGATAGCAGATCCATGGACTGTGTCCACCATTCAGCTGGGACACAGGTGGAAATTCAAAGGTCATACACCGGGAGACCAGTATCATCAAACCCAATTACCATCATCTCGGGAGAAGCGAACACTCTTGTGTTCATATGTTTAGGAGCTACTCCAGAAACAGGCGATAGTAGAAGTACCGCTGGAGACCTTTGACCGGTGCTAGACCTAAAAAGGCTCAAAGAAAAAATCCAATCCAGCCATTCAAGATGGAAAGTGGACAATTCTGCCAGCGATAAACGTCAGCATCTGGATGCTTTCTGTCGACTTGGCAGACACATATCTACACGTGCCCATTCATCCCATGTTTCAAAGGTACCTGCATTTTTCAGTCAACCACCAGCATTTCCAGTTCCAGAGTCTACCCTTCAGGATTTCTACAGCTCCAAGGACATTTACCAAGGTCCTCCTACCCTTAAGGGCTTTCCTGAGGGAGCAAGGACTGAGAATTTACCATTACCTGGATGATATCCTCCTATTAGCATCTGACCAAGCATCTCTTATTCAGCATCGAGACATACTGATCGCCACTCTGATCAGTTCGGGTGGTTAATAAACTGGAAGAAAACTTTTACTCTCCCAAGGCTAGTTCCTCCATCCGGCACTGGAGAAATTACACCTGATTGCCCTGGAGGCTGAAAGGTCAAGGCTGCTAGCCCACGGGTGCTCTCGGAAAGTGGTACAGACACTGCTCCAAGCCAGAAAGGTGATGACCAACAATATTTACAATACAATCAGGAAATGATTCTCGTCTTTTGCCCTGGAGCAATCCTGGGGCGCTTCATCTCCCAGCATCCCTCAAATTCTATACTTCATCCAAACGGGTCTTGAAAAAGGTCTGAGTTCAAGCACCCTGAGAGTCCAAGTTTCGGCACTCTTGGCCATGACAGGAATCAGACTGGCCATGCAGCCGCTCATCATCCAGTTCCTGAAGGCCCCCATGAAACTGAACCCCCCCAGGGGATCTTTATTTCCAACTTGGGATCTGTCAACAGTCCTAGAGGCTCTGTCTCACAAACCTTTCCACCCTCTACAGTTCGCATCCTTATGGGACCTGACCCTAAAAACAACATTCCTCATTGCTATGACCTCAGCAAAAAGGGTATTAGAGATCCAAGCACTAATGACCAAAAAACCTTAACTGGTGTTCTATCGGATAGGGTAGTCCTAAGGCTGGCGGACCACTTTGTCCCTAATGTGGCATCATCTTTCCACTTTAATCAGGAAATTGTACTTCCAGCGTTATCCACAGAGCAAGGCAAACCACACCCGATGGACGTTAAGAGTACTATTCTGGCATATCTGGAGGCAATGGCCCCCTTCAGGAAATCAGACAGCCTATTAATTATTCCACACGGTCATAGAAGATGTCAAGCAGCATCTTCATGCACCATTGTGACATGGCTGGTGAGGTCCATTAAGAAGGCATACTCTTCCCCAGAAATTCCAGTACCTGAGGGATTTAGGGCGCACTTCACCAGGGCAGTGGCAGCATCAAGGGCAGCATATTGTGGAGTGTCTACAGAAACAATTTGCAAGGCCGCAACTTGGTCCTCTAGAAACACGTTTATGACACATTACAAAGTAGACCTTGCACAGTTAACAACCGGGGGGGTCGGGAAGTCTGTGTTATAGGCAAACTCATCGGTTACCTGCTAAATACATTTACTTTTCTGGCACCCACCCAGTCTGTGAGTTATTTCCCATGTGTATGCTGCCATGATACGACAGGAAAATGGAAAATTGTATACTCACCTTTCTGTAATTTTCCTTTCCTGTCGTATCTTATGGCAGTGATACGACAGGAAAGGAAAATTACGGAAAGGTGATTATACAATTTTCCGTTTTCAAGGTTTTCTAAGAAGAAACATCTAACCCTATCTAATCAAATTAAAAAATCCATATCCATCTGCTATTCTACATAGGAAATTATGAGCTGCCCCCTAGGGCACACTTCACATGTGTCGTACCCACCATTACAGTGAAATGGACATTTTTTTTAGTTTCAGCAGCAAAGAATCAAGACAGCTGTGTTTTTTTTCCTTTTCACCATCTTCAATTTTTCATTATAATTTAATGTCCATCTCATTGTAAATATGTGTGAGTCCTTATCCAAATGTGGTCAGAATGTGATACTGTTCTGTAAATTCTGTAATTCTGTTACATGGTTATAGTTCATTTCTTACTAGAATTGACAATGCTGTGTATGAACCATGTACTGTATAGCAGTGCTAAATGTTGCTAGTAAACTTCTGATCATTATGCTGTACTGGATTTTGCCAATTATTATTATGATTAGATATGTTGCACAATGACAAGCTACTTGAAGAAAAACTGTTTCATGCGGTACTATACAACATTTGATTTCTGCTAGAAAGTGTGATAAGGTGAATGGTAATTAGTAAGTTTTAAATACTGCATGACTGTTATATACAGTATGATTATAACTGTTTTATCCAGCATGTGTGTGTGTATGCATGTGTGCAAGCGCGTGTGTGTATGTGTGTTTGTAACAAAATAATAAAGTATTAGCAAGGGCAACAGGAGGCGATTCATGAAAAACTAAAATGGCAATGTGTAGGAGGCCATTATACTTGCAAAGGATACAGTTTTCTGAACAACAATGCCATAATCTGGTTTATCCAGTTATTTCAATAATACTGGGTTTTAAAAGAAAAGGAGAGCAAGGACACAGAGTAAGGCTCAAACTTGCATGGCATTTGGATGTACAGACTATATTTACTGTATGTTCCCTGTGAGCTAATTGTAACAATGTTCTTTAAAAATAACAAAAAAACTATTGTTATTAAAAAGATATAGATTTTTTACTAGCTTCAAAAACAAGCGAATATACACTTTTATTTATTTAGTCATGTGAAAATCATTTGCACATATGGATAGTCAAAGTTAATAAGAAATTGCTTTTCATATGACTAAAAAATCTAATTATTTTCATACAAGTGTTTCATGTGAACATTTTAGAAACTTTAGTAAATCAGCGTCAATGCCTGCATTCATAGAACAGCCATATTCTTGGTCCTCCTCCACTGGATGGTACATTTCTTGCAGTTCCTATAATTTGCTAATTAGACCTTCCTGTGTCTAAAACTTTTCTGAATATTCCACAAACTTTTCATTTCTCCAGCTAGGTGTGGTTGCTAGTAGGGAAGAGTGAAATTGAGAGGTTTATTTTCCAAGATTTTTTTGATTCAAAGTGAAATCCATGGCAAAAGCAATTGAGTAAATAATGTGATTGTTCCACTTGGAAAAGAAAAGAAATAATGTGATTGTTGATGGTTTAGCATTTTTATGCCTCGTACACGGTGCAACTATTATACGACCGCATGTTCAACAATCGGCTGTTGGCGGTTGTGTCTAGCGTACTGACATGAGTCAAGTAATCGGCCAACAAAGCTGCATGTAGTGACGTGTTACGGGTGTATAACGAGGAAGTTCAGGTGAAAGTGATTTATGAATTAGAAACACAGGTTTACACGACCGAGCACTTCCTGGATTCAGAGCATGCATGTTTGCAGTTTCAACTTTTGTTGGGCCAACTTCTGTACACACGAATCAACATTTGTACAACGGCTTGTTGGCCAACAAAAGTTTTCTAGTTTGCCCAGCCAACTTCCGTTGTACGATTGTTGAACGTCGGCTGTTGTAATCGCGCATACTAATAGTCGGATTATCGTACAACAAGCTGTTGTACGATCGTTGTTGTATGACAGTTGCACCCTCTGAACAGGCCATTAGTATTTGTACAGGTATCCCCCAGGTGTATTAGTCCAGGCTTATGCCAACACCTTCCCTACAAGTGAGCCTGGACACACTGTTCAAAACAAAAAAAAGAAGAAAAAAGAAAACACTGCATCAGTGCATCAATGCATCAGGATCATGGCAGGGGGGAGGGGGACACTGACGGGGTACATGTAAAGAAAGAGAAATTTTTTTTCAAAATTATTTTCAATTTAGAGTAGTTCAAAAACATCATGAAAACATGCAATTCTTTTAACCACTTCAATACAGGACGTTTATACCCCCTTCCTGCCCAGACCAATTTTTAGCTTTCAGCGCTCTCACACTTTGAATGACAATTGCTCTCTCATGCTACACTGTACCCAAACAAAATTTTTATCATTTTTTTCACACAAATAGAGCTTTCTTTTGGTGGTATTTAAGAACCTCTGGGTTTTTTATTTTTTGCGACATAAGTGAAAAAATGCAAACATTTTGAAAAAAAAACACTTTTTTTTAGTTTCTGTGATAACATTTTGCAAATAAGTAATTTTTGTTCATAAATTTGGGCCAAAACCTATACTGCTACCTATCTTTGGTAAAAAATAACCCAAGTAAGTGTATATTATTTGGTCCGTGTGAAAGTTATACAGTCTACAAGCTATGGTGCCAATCATTGAAAATTGATCACACCTGATGCACTGATGGCCTATCTCAATTCCCGAGGCCCTAAAATGTCAGGAATGTACAAATACCCCCCAAATTACCCCATTTTGAAAAGTAGACATTCCAAGGTATTTAGTAAGAGGCACGGCACGTTTTTTGAAGTTGTACTTTTTTTTTTGCACAAAATTGTCATAACAACAAGTTATTTCTCACACACAACATATGCATACTTCCAATTACACCCCAAAATACATTTTGCTACTTGCCCCGAGTATGGTGATACCACATGTGTGAGACTTTTTCACAGCCTGGCCACATAGAGAGGTCCAACATGCAGGGAGCACCGTCATGCATTCTAGGAGCAGAATTTTCACATCTAATTTCCCAATGACCTATTACACTTTTGAAGGCCTTGGAGCACCAGGACAATGGAATTGCCCAGAAAATGACCCCATTTTGGAAAGCAAACACCCCAACGTATAATCTATAAGGCATTATGTGTCTTTTGAATTGTTCATTTTTTTTCACAAGTTTTCGAAAAATGTGGAAAGAAAATGAAAACACTTTTATTTGTACACAAAGTGGTCAATTTATGAGATATTTCTAACACATAGCATGTACATAGCAAAAATTAACCCACAAAATATATTCTGCTACTCGCCCCGAGTATGGCTATACCACATGTGTGAAACTTTTTCACACCCTGGCCACATAGAGAGGTCCAACATGCAGGGAGCACCGTCAGGCGTTCTAGGAGCATAAATTACACATACAATTTCATTCATACCTATCACACTTTTGAAGGCCCTGGAGCACCAGGACAGTGGAATTACCCCCAAAATGACCCCATTTTGGAAAGCAAACACCCGGGGTATATTCTAAAAAGCATAGGCTGCAGATAGGTACTTGGGTACTCTGATGGGCTGCAGATAGGTACTCAGGTATTCTGATGGGCTGCAGATAGGTACTTGGGTACTTTGATGGGCTGGAGACAGGTACTCGGGTAATCTGATGCACTGGTAAAAGGTACTTGGGTACTCCGAAGGGCTGCAGATAGGTATTCGGTTACTCAGATGGGTTGGTGACAGGTGCTCGGGTAATCTGAAGAGCAGTTGACATGTACTCAGGTACTCTGATGGGCTGGTGACAGGTACTCGGGTACTCAGGTGGGCAGGTGACAGGTACTCCGGTACTCTGATGGGCAGGTGACAGGTACTCCGGTACTCTGATGGGCAGGTGACAGGTACTCGGGTACTCTGATGGGCTGGTGACAGGTACTTAGGTGCTCTGATGGGCAGGTGACAGGTACTCGGGTACTCTGATGGGCAGGTGACAGGTACTCGGGTACTCTGATGGGCAGGTGACAGGTACTCGGGTACCTTGATGGGCTGGTGACAGGTACTTTGATGGACAGGTGATAGGTACTCGGGTACTCTGATGGGCAGGTGACAGGCACTCGGGTACTTTGATGGACAGGTGACGGGTACTCGGGTACTTTGATGGACAGGTGACAGGTACTCTGATGGGATGGTGACAGGTACTCGGATACTCTGATGGGCAGGTGACATGTACTTGGGTACTTTGATGGACAGGTGACAGGTACGTGGGTACTTTGATGGACAGGTGACAGGTACTCGGGTACTTTGATGGACAGGTGACAGGTACTCGGATACTTTGATGGACAGGTGACAGGTACTCGGGTACTGTGATGGGCAGGTGACAGGTACTCGGGTACTCTGGTACTTTGATGGACAGGTGACAGGTACTCGGGTACTTTGATGAACAGGTAACAGATACTCGGGTACTTTGATGGACAGGTGACAGGTACTCTGATGGGATGGTGACAGGTACTCGGGTACTCTGATAGGCAGGTGACAGGTACTCGGGTACTTTGATGGACAGGTGACAGTTAATCAGGTACTTTGATGGACAGGTGACAGGTACTTGAGTACTTTGATGGACAGGTGACAGGTACTCAGGTACTTTGATGGACAGGTGACAGGTACTCAGGTACTCTGATGGCAGGTGACAGGTACTTGGGTACTTTGATGGACAGGTGACAGGTACTTGGGTACTTTGATGGACAGGTGACAGGTACTCGGGTACTTTGATGGACAGGTGACAGGTACTTGGGTACTTTGATGAACAGATGACAGGTACTCGGGTACTCTGATGGGCAGGTGACAGGTACTCGGGTACTTTGATGGACAGGTGACAGGTACTCGGGTACTTTGACGGACACGTGACAGGTACTCGGGTACTTTGAGGGACAGGTGACATGTACTCATGTATTTTGATGTTTGATGGTCAGGTGAAATGTACTCAGGTACTTTGTGGACAGGTGACAGATACTCGGGTACTTTGATGGACAGGAGACAGGTACTCTGATGGGATGGTGACAGGTACTCGGGTACTCTGATGGGCAGGTGACAGGTACTCGGGTACTTTGATGGACAGGTGACAGGTACTCGGGTACTTTGATGGTCAGGTGAAATGTACTCGGGTACTTTGATGGACTGGTGACAGGTACTCGGGTACTTTTATGGGCAGGTGACAAGTACTCTGATGGGATGGTGACAGGTACTCGGGTACTCTGATGGGCAGGTGACAGTTAGTCAGTAGTTTTTTTCAAAAAAAGGTTTTTTTGAACCACTTCCCGCCGGCATATAGCTAATCACAGCTGATCACAATATAAACAGGAAGAGCCATTTATCCTTTTCCTCTACTCAGGTCTGCAGACTTGAGTAGTGGAGAGCCGATAGGCTGCTCTCCTGACAGGGGGGTCTGCACTGAATGTTTATCAGTGCAGCCCCCCTCAGGAACGCCACACTGGACCACCAGGGAGCCCTCCCGGGGACACCAAAAGGAGGTCACCCAGAACCACCTGGGAGATGATCAGGAGGCTGCCCAGGGACCATCAGGGAACCCACACTAGACCATCAGGTAAGGGAATACAGTGCACTGTAGGGATGGCACTGTGCCCATATGTGATGCCTGGGGAAAAAACACAAGACAGGGGAGCACTGACCTAGCGCAATACCATTAAAACGTTTATTAAAATTAATGGGATAAAATGTATATACTCACAAATGGAGCAATATAAAAGACATCACAACAAGAGGCCAGGCTGACCACGGACACCGTCCAGTCCCTCTGCTGAGGTGGAGATCGATAAGTCCCTTGGAGGCACATTTTCCACTTCTTGCCGTGATGTATTTTATATCGCTCCATTTGTGAGTATATCCATTTTATCCTATTACTTTTAATAAATGTTTTAATGGTATTGCGCTAGGTTGGTGCGCCCCTCTCTTGTGTTTTTTCCCTAGTACCTTTTGGATGCCCATGATCCTGAGAAAGGCAGCAAGACCATTAAGCATAAAGTGATTTTCACGTCCATAGAGACTTTCCATTGCACTCTATGTTCTCTGCTATTGCATGACTCTTGGTTGATGAATCCGAGCGCAGGAGATTTTGTTTTTTCTCATATGTGATGCCTGCCATTGTCATCCCTAACAGTGCTATATGTACCAGTGCCCACCAGTGTCATGTACCAGTGCCCACCAGTGCCACCTATCAGTGCCCAGCTGTGCCACCAATCAGTGCCACTAAGTGCCCGGTGTCACCTATCAGTGCCCATCAGTGCTGCCCATGAGTGCCCATCAGTGCCACATATCAGTGCCTGTCAGTGCTGCTTATAAGTGCAGCTTATCAGTGCCCATCAGTGCTGCATATATGTGCCTCATCATCATTGCTACCTTATCAGTGCCAATCTGTACTGCCTCATTAGTGCCCATCACTGTAGCCTCATCAGTGCCCATTAGTGTAGCCACATCAGTGCCCGTCAGTGACGGAGAAAATGTACTTATACAAAATTTTGTGACAGAAACAAAGAAAAACTTTTTTTTTTTAAATATTCGGTCTTTTTTTATTTGTAGCGCAAAAAATAAAAACTGCAGGGGGGATCAAATACCACCAAAAGAAAGCTCTGTTTGTGGGAACGAAATTATAAAAATATTGTTTGGGTACAGCGTCACATGACTGCACAATTGTCATTAAAATTGCAACAGCGCTGAAAGCTGAAAATTGGTCTTGGTGGGAAGAGTGGTAAGTGCCTGGTGTTGAAGTGGTTAATGAAGCAGTAATAAGCTTGAACCCTTTCGCTGCCAGTCCATATGTCACTGCTTCCAGCTGGCCAGGTTCGTACGCCATATGGACATCATTCCTCTTTATGCCGTAAAGCTCCTGGTTGTTCCAGTGACCATGAACTTAGCAGAATTGTTCAACAGACTCTGTTGAACAAAACAATAGCTCTGAGCAGCAGATGACAATTCGCTGATCAGAGCTATTCACCTACAATGTGACCCTCCCCCCCACACTCACCACCACTGCCTGCCTGTCTCCTACTGCTCTCTGTCCCTCCACCTAATCTGCTGCCCTGGCTACTAAAATGCCCCCTTCCTTACTGACCCCTTCCTGACATCCCCCCAGCACTTTTCTCACCTCCAGCACCAGCCGCCCCTCGCCTCCACCAGCACCGATCTCCATAGCTGGATGCAATTGCCAGATAAAAAATGTAAAAAAGCAAGAGTAATTCCCCCACTCTGGCCCCCCTCCCTTCAGTGTCCCCCCTCCCTCACTGACCCCCAGCACCCCTCCACCCTCTCCCGCTGGCTGCAACTTTTGCACGGGATATTGTGAATGGCAGGATGGAGAGTGGTGGGAGGGCTGGTAAACATGTGTTTATCAACCCCTTTCTTTTCTCAATGAACCGAGCGATTGGTACTGATTGCTTCTGTTCATTCATTACTGAAGTATAGTTAACACTGTTTACTATATTTCAGCTTGTGAATGAACAGGAGTCTTTATGCAGAGTTCATTCACCTACAGTGCAGCTGAGTCTATAGAGAAAGGGACTGTCTTCAGTCCCTTTCTCCGTCTCAAAAAGAGACATTAGGGATCTGTTTAGACCCCTAATGTCTCTCCAAAGCCCCCCTTTAAAAAAAATCTGTAAAAAAATATGATCTAATATTTGTATGGCCACGCTAAGGTAGAAAAAGTGTCTATTAAATAATAATATCAGTAAAGTGCTACAAACTAGCGCATGGGCTGCTGCTGATAAAAATAGGTGTGTGGTCCCTTTAAATGATATATATGCAGACCCCCAGTGCTGTCCCCTTAAATTATACAATTCATACATATACACCATAAATCATAAAAAAAGATTAATTCATAAAATGTAGTTGTGACAAAAAAATCATCAAAGTTATCCCAACAAAGTGCATGGAGGAGGAGCTGATTGATGATGGATTACAACGGGGGACAATTATTTTTATTTTTTAATAAAGGACTTGTCCCTAAGTGTCTCCTGCATTTTTTTTTTATTTTGACACTTTTTGGTGAAGTAGTAGGGGTACGATGTACCTGATACTAATTCATATGGGGGGCCGGGATCTGGGGGCCCCCTTATTAAAGGGGGCTTCCAGATTTTGATAAGCCCCCCACCCGCACACTCCCACAACCACAGCCCAGTGATGGGGGGAAACCCCACCCTGCACCAAAGCACCCATACTCCCCATGTTGAGGGCATGTAGTCTGGTACGATTCAGGAGCGGCGGGGGGGGGCGCTCGCTCGTCCGCCTGTATCCTGACCGGCCAGGTTGCATGCTCGGATAAGGGTCTGATTCAGATCTTAGGGGGAACCCCACGTCAATTGTATTTTCATTTTGGTGCGGGGTTCCCCTTAAAATCCAAACCAGACCCAAAGGGTGTGGTTTGGACTGGGGGGGCCCCACGCAAATTTTTTCAGTGATTTTTTTGTATATTTCTGGGAGCCGGCAATACATTTCAGCCGCGATAATAAATTACAATTTTCCTTTGGAAATGTCATTTTGCTCTGGCTATGTTCTAAACATCAAAGAGGTGCACCCTTTGACAGGCAGACTAAGGGGACACCCAAGGCATGATATTTAAAGGAATATTTCATTTTTATTGTGTCACTTTAAGCATTATTAAAATCACTGCTCCTGAAAAAATTATCTATTTAAAAACTTTTTTTTTGCATTGATACATTACATTGATAGCACTTTTGATTTTTCATGTTCGGGTCTCATAGACTTTAACGGTGTTCCAAATGTTCGCACAAATTTTTTGCCTGTTCTCACATTCTGGTGCGAACCGAACCAGGGGGGTTGTGTTCGGCCCATCCCTACTCTTTACGTATTATTGATTGATCTCTTTATGTGATCAAGTGGAAGGGACCTAAGGGTACATTTAGACATGCATCTAAGTCTGCCTTTCTACTGAAGCCTGATCCGCATTAAGATCACGCTCCAGCAGCTGCTAACAGGAAGTGAGGAAGTGTTATGCTGCTTCCTCACCACCTGTTTTAATCAAAATTTTTGCCGACAAATGCGCCACAACCACATGTATTACATGCTGTTTTGGGGCATTTGCAGCACCTCCCCAC
>BLSH010503036.1:684355-695321 GCA_018402905.1 Glandirana rugosa
GATATAGAAAAATCCTGAGATGGTTATGGAGACGGGTTAACAAAAAATTTTTGGAACTGTGCGTGGATGCCTGTAAGTAAACCTTTTCATGATCTCGATCCTAGAGGAAGAGTTATAATTGGTCCTTGTTTAGTTACCCGCCCTACCCTCGAGGTAATTATTGCTTAATAATGTCTCGTCGAAATCACCTAGTCGATCGAAGTACCTATCGGGGTAGGGGTAGATTGGTTACCTGGCCTTATCTTGTCCGAGATAACTTTCCATTTTTGGAGTTTCGAGATAATAATCGCCGTCGGTGTTTTGATGGAAATATGAATGGACTTGTGGGGAGGTAATGTCGAAGTGATCGTCGCACCTTCCTGGATAATTGTTATTTGAGAAGTCTGAGATCAGTAACTCAAGAGATTGTAGCAGGAGGTCTCTTATTGGTATGTTTAGTTGCTCATTTTTTATTGTTAATAGGTCCTTCCACGCTGCTAGTGAAGCTGTAATGGAGGGGTGTTCAGGTAAGTATAAAGGTAGTTTTGTGGCTGCCGCTAATAATAGAGCTTTGAGGTTTTTACCTTTCAATAGAGCCTGTTCTATTCCGGTCCATTGGTTAGATGGGGATGGGGCTATCCATGAAGCTAGCTGATCCACTAAAGCTGCTCTGTAATAATTCGTTATTAATGGAGCTCCCATCCCGCCCATTGATTTGTTCCTGGTTAATATTGAGAAGGAGATCCTAGCTCTAGTACTTTTCCAAATGAATGTCCGTAGGTGCGTGTCAAGGTTTTTAAAAAACAATTGGGCAGAGGTATTGGTAGAGTCCTAAAAAGATATAGGATTTTAGGTAGGGTTACCATTTAGAAAGTAGCTATATGTCCTAGCCAAGATATCTCATACCTACCTAGTTGCATTAGGTCATTATGTACCTTTTTCAAGAGTGGTTTATAGTTTAGATTATATAAGTGTGATGTCTCTAGGGGCGTGGCCTGGTGTTGGAGCAGCATGGACGCTTGATCCCGGAGCTCCTGTCCACGGGGTATTTTAAGCTCTTCAGCTGAGCCATCCGAAGCAGTGACCGTGGTGAAAACCTCCAGGGAACCCTCCCCAGTCTGCTCCCGATCACCCTGGCGAGCGGGCGCTCAGTTAGGCCGCAGTATACCTGAGCTTTTCCCCTCCCAGTCATGCGAGTCCCTGGCTTCAGATCGGGCCTACTAGGCTGTGGCACGATCCTCCAGCCTCAGCCCACCGGGCAGACACCATCAACACTCCCAGCAGCAACCCAGTCACGACCACTGGACTTGAGTGACCTACGCTCAGTGGCAGAAGACATAAAAGCTTCATTGACTTCAGCAATGACCTCCGCCATCACTGACCTGAGGAGTGACATACAAGCAATGACTACCAGGCTGGGTGACTTAGAAGAGACGACAGTTGTACATAACTCTGCAATCCAGCAACTTCAAGAGTCTGCACACACCCAGAACTCCCAAATAAGAAACATGCAAAGACATCTGGAGGATTTGGAGAATCGCGGACGACGTCACAATATACGGGTAAGAGGTATACCTGAGACGATTGATCACAATCAAATTGCGCAAGCTACTATAAACATATTCAACGATCTGCTCAGCAGACCACCTGACACACCTATTGAATATGAACACTTACACAGAACCCTGAAACCCAGGAGAAGAGATACGGATCCCCCAAGGGACGTGATCTGTTGTCTCGTCAACTTCAAACGAAAGGAGGAAATCCTCCACAGGGCAAGAGACTGTCACTCCCTGCTATATTGCGGTACAGAAGTGAAGCTTTTCCAGGACCTCCTATCATTCTTCAAAATAGGAGAGTCTTACGCCCACTCCTGGACCTTTTGCGCGATAAAGGAATCCAATATCGCTGGAAATTTCCTTTCTGCCTGTCAGCCTCCTTCCAGAATCACTCGGCTAGTTTGCGCATACGGGAGGATCTACCCTCCTTCTGTGAAACACTCAACCTCCCTTGCGTTGATCTCCTGGATTGGTATGGCAGTACTCACCCCATAAGCCTGAGGAGAGCGACATCCACTGACGCCATCCCTGTTCGTGATGAGTTCCACATTAGACGTCGCAGATCCACATCTCCGAGGAACCGCTGCTCATCCTCTGCTCGACACAACACCAACAGCTCAACTTCTTCCCCAGCTCACCGAAGGCCCCGACAGGAGAGACCAGATGGATAGCCTCCACTTCTACGCTTTTCTTCTCCTCATCTCATCACCCTCAGATTGCCCATTCGGCACTGGTCCCAACAAGTTTCCTCTAGAACACCCATCAAGTGTGCCTTAGACCACAGATCCAGGATGCAGCGACCATTCACAAGACCAAATCCCCGTTCCTCTCCCCCATGTCTCTTCTCTCCCCATTCTCTCTCTTGTCTCCCCCACTCCCCTATTTTCACCTCTCCTCTCTTTGCTTCCACTATGCAGGTCAGAACAAAAACTGGAGCAATCACATCCCCAAGCCCACGGCACCTGATCAATTTCCCTTCTGCTCTCGTCCTGGAGGTGAAGTCTAGACTGGACATCGATCACCGAGGTACCACTTTATTCCCACCATCATACTCTCAGGTACTACCCCTGTATTTCTCATAGGTACCTACTGTCCCATTGACACCTGGACCATGCACCTAAAAGCTGCTGTCCTCCCACCTGGTAGTCAAGCGGGAGTGAATGCTCATCTGACTAACTGAGATACTTAACGCTGCCCAACATTGAACATTCATCTCCCTCCACCACCCTGTCCTTATCTTCCCCTCTAATCGACGGGTCATTTACCTTCCCATGCTTCCCTACTGGTGCTTGCACGTCCCCTTCCACATCGCACCCCTTGCCTCTATTGTGCCAATGTTTCCTTACGCTTGCACATGTTATTGTTATTGTTTTTTTCTTGAAGTGTTGGAAACGTTTCAAAGCCTATAGTATTTTTGATAGCTTAATTTCATGCTTGGGTATCAGTCCTACTGGTATCGGTTCAGTACAGACACTTCCCGTGGGTTGACGTTGTGCGACCCCCTCTTCAGATAATCTATAATAGATGTCAAATCATTGTAGCCTATTAAAAGGCTCAATATCCCCCACTGCAGAGTAGACAGTGAATGTCTATCTGTAAATAGACTCAACCATTGAACGCTCCTGCTCATTCGTTCAACTGGGTCGCGCACCACCACCCCACCGATACACCTGTTGGGGTTATTAAGGGGAGTATAAGAGGGATGCCTGACGAACACATGTTACTTTGACTACATTTGTTATGTTATATGTTGCATGTAAGCTGGATTTATAACAGTTCAATTATCAGACTATCCAGCCTAACCAAAATATCACATACCACCTAGACATTAGGATAAAGAGAGGTTGTACTCCGATGCGCAAGGTCCTCTTATAGCCGCGAAAACAGCCACCACCCCCGCCTCCCTCATGACTTACCTTTTAATAAACTACCCTCACACCTGCATAAAACCATGGTCACATTACTTAGTAAGACAAAATACCCTACTGGCTCTTCCTCCTCTATAGGGACCCTGCTAATGTTCCCTGTGGGCCAGGACTCAATACCCCCGATACAAACACCAGCTTCTGACACTTACCACCCTCCTACAAGACAGGGAAGTATACTCGCCTGTCAATCCTCATCGGATATACCCTAGACATCAGGGAGCCTATATTTAGACTCCCCCTTCCAGAACCCCTTCACCCCTCCTACATCCTTCCTCATCCACCCTTTCCCCCCCATTTTTTTTCCTTTCTCCTTCCTCTCTTTCCTCCACCTATGTGCTCGCCGCTCTGACTCGTCCGCCGGTTCCAATCCTTGGCCACAACCTATCATTGGCAGCGTACCTATTTGTTTACATACACAGACAACATAAATTCTATATACTAATTCTTTCTGACCACTCGGAACTTAAGGGACAATACTCTATGTCTAATGCACGGGCTCAAAGCAAATACTCAACCCTAAAAACAATTTCCCTCAATGTCAAGAGCCTCAACGTCCCAGAAAAACTCAGCCAAGTTCTTAACTTGATGCATAAGCTCAAAGCCAATGTTGTTTTCCTACAGGAAACGCATTTTCTTACACAGAAGATGCCTAAAATTACAAACCAATCCTTTCCTACATCTTACCACACAACTAACCCAGTCGCGAAAACGAAAGGAGTTTCCATACTTCTTTCCAAAAACCTTGATTGGCATCTCACGGATTCACGTATAGATGAAGATGGTAGATACATCTTCCTAAAAGGTCACCTACAAGGTCGCCCAGTTACATTAGCAAATATATACAGCCCCAACTCCGCCCAAGTGACCTTCTTCAGGTCCATTGCTCAGCACTTAGCTGAATTCCAATCAAGCCTAACCATCCTGGGCAGCGACTTCAATGTTGCGCTGTTCCCCCTACTCGATACCTCATCCGGTACGACGTCCCTGCCCTTCAGAGACCTCAAACAAATAAAATTGCAACTGCAAGAACTACTTTTACATGATACCTGGCGCACACTCCACCACACCGGAAAAGATTTCACCTTTTATTCCGCTCCCCATAACAGGCATTCTAGAATAGATTATCTATTTCTATCCCAAAAAGATATACCGTTCCTATCTAATGCGACTATCAAACCAATGGTACTGTCGGACCACCACCCAATCACAATGACCCTTGTGTTCCCGGACACCACCACATTCACCAAAATATGGTGCCTTGACGCTGCCCTTTTATTGTCAGAAGGAGATGTCCGGGAAATTCAGGACACCATCCAAGACTATTTTATTACAAACGACACCCCAGACGTTTCCCCAATCACACAATGGGAAGCACATAAGTGTGTAATCAGAGGTAAATTGATAGCATTCAAAGCTACTAAACAGAAAGCCCAACAAAATGCTATCTCTGACTTATTAGACAAAATCAAAACATTGGAATGGATACATAAAAACTCGCAAGCTCAACAAGTCTATCCAGAACTCACAGCACAAAGACACTTATTAAGAGAAGAACTGACCGTAGAACAAAACGGAAGTTCTTCTTACAGCAAAAACTCTTTTATGAGTTTGGTAATAAAAGTGGGAGATATCTGGCGAGAGCACTTCAATCCAAAAAAGCCAATACAAATGCACATCTAATTAAAGACGCCCAGGGCAAAAACCTAGCTAGTCCAACTGACATAGCAGTCAGTTGAACTCTATAACCCCCCAGAGCCACAACGGAAATTCGGGGTACAGAAACCCGAACAGCCATAATCTCAGACTTCCTCGACAAGCATTGCCCTAACCACTTAAACGCAGAAGATATTCAAAAATTAGAAAGCCCCATTTTGGCAGAAGAACTTAAAACCGCTATCAAACAACTCAAAAATGACAAAAGTCCCGGCCCAGACGTTTCCCAGCTGCCTACTTTAAAATGTTTGCAGATGCCCTCCACCCTCACCTTCTTAGAGCCTTGAACTCCATCCCATTCTCAGATTTCCCGCTTCATAGACTACTAGAAGCCCATATAACAGTGATCCCAAAGGAAGGAAAAGATGCCTCTTCGGTAGCCAACTATAGGCCCATATCCCTACTTAATGTAGATATCAAATTATTTGCCAAAATTTTAGCCAATCGCCTATTGCCCCTTCTACCCTCCCTGATCGGCTTGCACCAAGTAGGTTTTGTTCCTGGAAGGGAGGCCAGGGACAATACAATTAAAGCCTTAAACATACAACATTGGCTTAAGCTACATAGCCAAAAAGGCTTTCTGCTTTCCCTGGATGCGGAGAAGGCATTTGACAGGTTGGCCTGGGACTATTTGGGAGCAGTCCTGTGTAAACTTGGACTCCAAAATTGGATGTTTAACGCAATCATGTCCCTATACACGTTCCCTTCTGCCAGGGTCAGGGTTAACGGACACCTGTCAAACGCCTTCTCCATAACAAATGGGACAAGACAGGGATGCCCCCTCTCGCCAATCTTTTCCGTTCTAATGCTGGAACCCTTTTTAAGATGTCTTCAGGCCAACAATGACATTAAAGGTATCACCATAGGGGACCGTCCTTATAAGATTGCAGCTTTCGCTGACGACATCCTGCTATTCCTGCAAAAACCACACACGTCTCTCCCGAACTTCCTGAAAGATCTGGACCACTTTCACTATATCTCCAATTTTAAAGTAAATTTTAACAAATCCCAAGCTTTAAACATATCCCTGTCTGCAGAGATAGGCTCGCAATGCAAACACTTCCCCTTTCATTAGGCACATGATCAAATCAAATATTTAGGGATTAACTTAACATCAAACCCCTCTGACATTTTCGCTAAAAACTATCTACCCATTCTTAAAACAATCACCAACGATCTCGACAAGTGGAACAAAGCGCACTTTTCTTTGTTCGGTAGAGCCGCAATCATTAAGATGAATATCTTACCGCGCCTACTATATGTACTACAGACCATCCCCATAAAAATTCCCATAACCTTCTTCAGGTCTTACAACAGACTATGTGCTAACTTTCTATGGAGGCAGAAAAGGGCTAGAATCTCATTTAAACAACTAGCAAAACCCAAAACCAAAGGCGGTATAGGCCTGCCTGACCTCAGAAAATACTACTGGGCCTGTCACTTATCCAGAATAGTTGATTGGTCAGTTCACGGACCACATAAAGACTGGGTTTTTCTAGAAAACTCCTTCTCCACCCTAAAGACATGATTCATATCCTGGATATTAACTTCAGATACACCCTCAACCCTAAAGACCCACCCACTTATCAGTGCAACACTTCACTGCTTCAGAGAAGCATGTATAGCGCTTCCAATATCTATCGTCCAACCCAGGGCCACTCACCCCCGTAAAATTCAAGCCTGCCTTTCCTCCAGGCATGTCCTCCGACTTTCTAAGGGATATCTGGGCTCATAACGAATTACTTGCCCACCAATTCTACCGAAACAACACACTACTTGACAGAACTTCGTTGCCTACGAATAACACATCACAAGTATGCCCCCACTGGACATACTTCCAGATAAGGCACTTCCTAAAAGCGATTAACCGTGACCTTGCCGTTTCATGCCCCCTAACACCATTTGAACAACTATGTACCCAGACCTCTCCTCAACAGCACCCGATTTCCACCATATATAATATTCTCTCTACTGACTGCTTATTGAAATCCACTACAATATGTGCAAAATGTCAAAGAGAGCTAAACATGAATCTGACAGAGGAACAGTGGGAACGCATATTCACACTCTCACACAAATCCTCTTTAAATGTCTCAATACAGGAAAACAGTTACAAGGTGCTGTTACAGAACTCCGGCTTTACTGCATAAAATCAACCCTGCCCTTTCAGATAAATGCTGGAGGTGTTCCGGCGAGACAGGTACTTTGCTACATATATGGTGGTCATGCCCCTTAATCCAACCGTTCTGGAACCAAGTTAGAGAACTTGTATCTCAAATCTCTACATACACACTGGAGAACACACCGGCGCAACTTCTCCTTCACCATTCAGACGTTCCCTTGCATCATTACCGCAAGACCTTAATCCCACCACTAATAAACTCAGCCAAAATTCGTATCCCCCTCCACTGGGGCTCCAGCCATCCTCCGACTATCAGGGAATGGCTCCAGGGAGTGATGAGAATTGCAGAAATGGAGGAATTCATTGCTATAGCTCAAGATTGCACAGCCAAATACCATGTGTGGGCGTGCTGGAACCATTTCTGCACCAATGATAGATAAAAAAACTCTTATTAATCCCACCCAACTTATTTTGGTGAACATTTCATATCCTATAACCCACAGCGTCTTTAACACACCTCCCGAGAACACCTAATTTTCTTAGACGAGAAGAGTGGACCCCCCCTCCTCCAAACAGGGGCAGAGAGAGGGGGGGTCCGCTCTCATCATACCCTAATCTCTCCCTCCATGCAGAGGGGAGTGATTGGGGGTAGGTAAAGGAGCATTGGTTATATGCATTTAATGTCCACATACTCTCAGCCCTGCCGGACTGGGGGCGGGGCCCGAGCGGTGGGAACAACACACTCTTGTTTCTGACACATCCCGATCTCCACCCTCTGCCCCCTTTCCCCCCCTTTTTTTCTCATCCCTCTGACCCCCCTCTTACCCCCCCATAAATACCCCTGCAAACCTAACTCCTTCCGCACGATTTTTGGTTTTCTATCTCCTCATACGTTTATATATCTCTCTGTCAATGCCAGAAATCACTTGTAACACAAACTATGCACCATTTTATAATATAGATACTGTTTTAGTATAACTCTCTTATTATACTGCTTTATGTATGACCTCTCAACCAAATGATTGGAACTATTTAGTTGTGATCTTTCAGCTTGATAACCATTGTAACTTTTTGACCAACATATATTATCTGGTTCGAGTTATATGTCATTTATTTGTGAGATATTGTATCCTTAAGCTATGTTTCAATAAAACTTATGGAAAAAAATAAAAATAAATATCACAAGGGCATAAGTGTGATGTCCTATTGGTCAATTGAATGCCCAGATACTGGATTTTATTTGCGTCCCAGTTACACGGGAATAGCGATCCTAATTTAGTGTGGGTTTCTTTACTAACTTTGGTTGTTAAAACCTGATATTTAGTTATATTAATTTTATAGAATGAGGCTGCACTGAAGGCCTCGATCACTGCATGCACCCCAGCCAAGGGGTAAGTGTCAGGATAACATCGTCGGCAAATAGGCAGATTTTGTGGAATTTGCCTGCTAAGGAGATACCTGAAATAAACGACAATGTTCTAATAATTTCCGCAAATGGTTCCATGACCAAAGAGAATATCAAGGGTGACAGGGGGCACCCCTGCCTTGCTCCATTAGTAATTAAAAAAGTATTGAAAAGGGCTGCTGACGTAAAGACCCGTGCTGAAGGTTTAGTGTACAGAGCTGATATGGCAGCTAGGATAAACCCTTCGAATCTGAATTTAGCCAGAGTGGCCTGCAGGTATCCCCAATGCACCCTGTCAAAAGCCTTCTCGGCATCTAATGGCAAGAAGGCAGTTGACAGGTTTTGGCTCTCCGCCACGCGTATGAGATTCAAAATTCTCCTAGTGCCATCTGGCGCTTGTCTCCCCTTCATAAATCCGACTTGGTCCTGATTGATTAATTCTGGTGTCGCTTTAGCTACACGATTGCCCAGTACCTTAGCATATATCTTTAGGTCAGCGATAAGGAGTGAGATAGGTCTAAAGTTTTGGGGGGTGTTAGGATACTTTCCAGGCTTGGGCAGAGCAACAATCAAGGCCTCCAGCATCTCTTGTGGGATCCTGAAGAAGCTATTGTATTAAATAATTTTTGTAGGTGGGGTATCAATATGTCATTAAATGTTCTCTAATATTCTGCAGAGAGACCATCTGGTCCTGGGGATTTATTTAATTTTAGTTCCTTAACCACTTTCTTGATTTCATCTGTCATGAGGGGCATATTGAGGTCATTCAGTACTTGTTTTGTCAAGGAAGGTAGTTTCACTGAGTCTAGGAGTTTTGTATTTATTTTCCTCCGTTAGTGCTGGGACCGACTTTTAAATTATAGAGGGTGCTATAATAGTCCCTGAAGGTGTCCGCTATCTCCTTGGGATGGTAAACTGTCTTGCCAGTGGTTGGATTTATCATTTGTGCCAGTCTCGTTTTGGTTCTTTCGGTTTGAATTTGTTTGGCTAGGAGTTTCCCTTCTTTGTTACTTTGGGCATAGTATCTAGCTTTTAGATGTTTAAGAGATTTTTCATAGTCATGAGTAGAGTTGAGCGAACCCGGACTGTAAAGTTTGGGTCCGTACCGAACTTTGGGGTGTCCGGGACCCGGACCCAAACCCGGACTTTTCAAAAAAAGTCCGGGTTCGGGGGGGGGGTTCTGGTAATTTTACCAAAGGTTCTGAAAATTGCTGTAAAAAAGTCCAGGAAAGTCCTAGAGGTCTGCAAAAGGAAGAAAAATGGGGGTAAGGGTGGGACAAGTGCCCTACAAAGAAATGGGGACAGGGAAATAACTAAAAGCATTTTTAAAAAAATAAAAACATAAAAAAAGCAAAAATGGAGGTGGATGTGGACCATCTTCAAACTGGGTCTGAAAAGTATTAATTAACGGTAGAACCCATATCACTGTTCTGCAAACATCTGGAAACTGTGTGTGTCACTTTAAATAAAACCAGGACTAACTGAACTACTGTTCTGCAAACATCTGGAAACTGTGTGTGTCACTATAAATAAAACCGGGACTAACTGAACTACTGTTCTGCAAACATCTGTAAACTGTGTGTGTCACTTTAAATAAGATGTTTGCAGAACAGTGATATGATATCACTGTTCTGCAAACATCTGGAAACTGTGTGTGAAACTATAGCAGAGCGAAACCATATCCCTGTTCTTCTCTATGCTGTAGTTTCACACACAGCTTCCAGATGTTTGCAGAACAGTGATATGGGTTTTTGTTAAAGTGTTACACAGAGTTTTCAGATGTTTGCAGAACAGTAGTTCAGTTAGTCCCCGTTTTATTTAAAGTGACACACACAGTTTCCAGATGTTTGCAGAACAGTAGTTCAGTTAGTCCCGGTTTTATTTAAAGTGACACACACAGTTTACAGATGTTTGCAGAACAGTAGTTCAGTTAGTCCCGGTTTTATTTATAGTGACACACACAGTTTCCAGATGTTTGCAGAACAGTAATTCAGTTAGTCCCGGTTTTATTTAAAGTGACACACACAGTTTCCAGATGTTTGCAGAACAGTGATATGGGTTCTCCCGGCTTATTTATACTTTTTGACACAGTTTGAAGATGATTTTAGAACAGTGATATGGCTTCTACCGTTAATTAATACTTTTCAGACCCAGTTTGAAGATGGTCCACATCCACCTCCATTTTTGATTTTTTTTATGTTTTTATTTTTTAAAAATGCTTTTAGTTATTTCCCTGTCCCCATTTATTTGTAGGGCACTT
>BLSH010503036.1:720230-731262 GCA_018402905.1 Glandirana rugosa
TACGGTAAATGAAGACACACGCAATGACGGTCAAATTACGGTATATGTCCCACCCGGTAAATATACCTATGTGGAATTATTTTACCCTTACCAACCACTATAATTGAAGGACAAACACCGTGTAATCATATACACTCCCCCCTTTGAAAAGTTCTACCCACCACTGGTACCGCCGGTAAAACTTCAGCCGGTAAAACTTAGGTTGAAAACAAAAAAGTTATCCTTCTCCCAGTACACTGTGTAGTTTGAATAACCCTTAAAGTGTTCTTTTTGTTACGGAAGTTAATATCACCAACCATTCCCATTTTATTAAGGTGTATCCATATAAATGGCCCACCCTGTATATGGCATTAAACTGGCAGTAACGCACACAGAAGTAAATGGCATTAAACTGGCAGTAACGCACACAGAAGTAAATGGCGTTAAACTGGCAGTAACGCACACAAAAGTAAATGGCATTAAACTTGCAGTAACGCACACAGAAATATATGACGTTAAGCTGACAGTAACACACATAGAACTATGTGGTGTTAAACTTGCAGCAATGCACACAGAAGTAACTGGCACTAAACATGCAGTAACGCACACAGAAATATATGGCGTTAAACTGGCAATAACGCACACAAAACTATATGATGTTAAACTGGCAGTAACACACACAGAACTATATGGTGTTAAACTTGCAGCAACGCACACAGAAATATATGGCGTTAAACTTGGAGTAACGCACACAGAAGTAAGTGGCGTTAAATAGGGATGGGCCTGCAGTTCAAGTCGAACGTGGGGCATTTGCAGCTACTTCACCGCTGTGGAGCGCCCCATAATGCATTGCACGCAGATGACGCACACAGCCCCTCCCCGTTGGGAGGGCTCCCGCCATCTGCACGCTTTTTTCTCTGACAGTTTATTTATATTGCAGGACGGGCCACCTTTTTGGTAAAGTAGTAGGGGTACGATGTACGATGACCCTGGGCTGTGGTTGTGGGGGAGAGGCTCTTGTCCCCATCAACATGGGGACAAGGTGCTTTGAGGTGAGGGGTGCAGAGCCCCCCGCCCCAAAGCACCCATATTCCCCATGTTGAGGGCATGCCCCTCCCCGTTGATCTGACAGTTTTTTTATATTGCAGGACGGGCCACCTTTTTGGTGAAGTAGTAGGGGTACGATGTACCAGATTCTAATTCAAATAGGGGAGGCAGGATCTGGGGGCCCCCTTATTAAATGGGGCTTCCAGATTCCGATAAGCCCCCTGCCTACAGAACCCCACAACCACAGCCCAGGAAGAGGCTCTTGTCCCCATCAACATGGGGACAAGGTGCTTTGAGGTGAGGGGTTCAGAGCCCCCCGCCCCAAAGCACCCATATTCCCCATGTTGAGGGCATGTAGACTGGTACAGTTTAGGAGGGGGGGCGCTCGCTCGTCCCCCCTATTCTGGCCGGCAATGTTGCATGCTCGGATAAGGGTCTGGTTTGAATTTTTAGGGGGCCCCACGTCAATTTTTTTATATTTTTGGTGCAGGATTCCCCTTAAAATCCACACCAGGCCCTGGTATGGACTTGGGGGGACCCTACGCAAAATTTTCACTGATTTTTATCTATATTGCCAAGAATTGGCAATACATTACAGCCATGGTCTTAAATGACATTTTTTCCTTTACAAATGTCATTTTGCTCTGGCACTGTTCTAAACATCACAGAGGTGTGCCCTTTTACAGGCAAACTAAGAGGACCCCCCATGAACATTATTTAAAGGAATATTTCATTTTTATTGTTTCACTTTAAGCCTTATTAAAATCACTGCACCTGAAAAAACTATAAATTTAAAAACTTTTTTTGCATTGATACATGTCCCCTAGGGTAGGACCCGGGCCCCCATTCACTTTTTAGGGCAATAACTTGCATATAAGCCTTTAAAATAAGCACTTTTTATTTTTTAATGTTTGGGTCCCATAGACTTTAACCACTTGACCACTGGGCACTTAAACCCCCTTCCAAATCAGACCGATTTTCAGCTTTCAGTGCTCTCACATTTTGAATGACAATTACTCAGTCATGCAACACTTCACCCGTCCTTTTTTTCACACAAATAGAGCTTTCTTTTGGTGGTATTTAATCACCGTTGGGTTTTTTATTTTTTGCGCTATAATTAAAAAAAGACCGAAAATTTTGTTTCTGTTATAAAATTTTGCAAATTAGTAATTTTTCTTCATAAATTTTGGCCAAAATTTATACTGCTATATATCTTTGGTAAAAAAAAAACAAATTTGTGTATATTATTTGGTCTTTGTGAAAGTTATAGAGTCTACAAGCTATGGTGCCAATCACTGAATATTCATCACAACTGATGTACTGACCACCTATCTCATTTCTTGAGACCCTAACAAGCCAGGAAAGTACAAATACCCCCCAAATTACCCCTTTTTGGAAAGTAGACATTCCAAAGTATTTAGTAAGAGGCATGGTGAATTTTTTTAAGTTATAATTTTTTCCCACAATTCTTTGCAAAATTAAGTTTTTTCTTTTTGTTTTTTTTTTCACAAAATTGTCATATGTTAACAGGTTATTTCTCACACCCAGCACCTGCATACCACAAATTACACCCCAAAACACATTCTACTACTCCTCCTGAGTATGGCGACACCACATGTGTGACACTTTTACACAGCCTGGCTACATATAGAGGCCCAACATGTAGGGAGCGCCATCAGGCGTTCTAGGAGCATAAATTACACACATAATTTCGTGACTACTTCTTGCACTTTTGAAGGTCCTGGAGTACCAGGCCAATGAAAATGCCCAAAAAATGACCATATTTTGGAAAGTAAACACCCCAACGTATATTCTAGGAGACATAATGAGTCTTTTGAACATGTCATTTTTTCCACAAGTTTTTGGAAAATGTGGAAAGAAAATGAAAACGCAGTTTTTTTTTTTACACAAAGTTGTCCATTTATACAATATTTCTAACACACCACATGTACCTAGCAAAAATGACACCCCAAAATATATTCTGCTACTTCTCCCGAGTATGGCAATACCACATGTGTGACACTTTTACACAGCCTGACCACATACAGAGGCCCAACATGCAGGGAGCATCTAGGGGCCTACATTTCAAATCTAATTTGACTGCCTTTTACACTATTGTGAGGCACTGTGGTGGCATGGATAGGCACTGTAGTGGCACAAACGGGCAGTGTAGTGGCACGGATGAGCAGTGTAGTGGCACGGGTGGGCAGTGTAGTGGTACGGGTGGGCACTGTAGTGGCAAGTTTGGGCACTGTAGTGGCACGAATGGGCACTGTAGTGGCACAGATGGGCACTGTAGTGGCACGGATGGGCACTGTAGTGGCATGGATGTGTCACGGATGAGAACTGATGTGGTATGGATGAGCATAAATGAAGCACAAATGAGCCATGGATGGGGGATGGATGAGCCACGGATGGGGATGGATGAGCCACGGATGGAGATGATGAGCCACGGCTGGGGATGATGAGCCACGGATGGGGATGACTGAGCACGGATGGGGATGACTGAGCACGGATGGGTGGGTGAGCATGGATGGATGGGTGAGCACGGATGGATGCTGGGTGGGTGAGCATGGATGGATGGATGGGTGAGCATGGATGGATGGGTGAGCATGGATGGATGGATGGGTGAGCATGGATGGATGGCTAGGTGAGTACAGTTGGGTGGGTGAGCATGGATGGATGGATGGGTGAGCATGGATGGATGGATGGATGGGTGAGTATGGATGGATGGATGGGTGAGCATGGATGGATGGGTGAGCATTGCTGTGTGAGGATGGATGGGTGGCTGAGCATGGATGGGCTAAGAATGGGGGGGTGTGGATGGATGGGGTGGATGGCTGGGTGGGTGATTGATTGATGGTGGGGGTTGCTAACTGTCATTTAGCAGTGCTGTGGGCATTACACATCGCTCACAGCGGCCATTCACCGTGATCCGTGATCAGTCGGGTCCCCCGGACCCGACGGTCACGGATGTTCCCGTGTGCGTGCCCCAGGGGGCGCGCAGGAAGCGCGATTCTGGAGGACGTCCATGGACGTCCACTCAGGATAACCCGACCGCGCTGTGGACGTCTTTTGTCTATAGCGCGGTCGGGAAGTGGTTAATGATGTTCGAATGTTTGCACACATTTTTTGCCTGTTTGCATGTTCTGGCGAGAATAGAACTGGGGGGTGTTCGGCCCATCCCTAGAGTTAAGCTTGCAGTAAGGAAGTCAGGAAGTGATTCAACCTTGAGATTGATAAGCGTTGCAGCCAATAGAGCTAGCAGTTGGTCCTATGACATGTGCAGATAGAGGAAAAACGAAAGCAAGGCTTGGCTGTTGTACATGGTATTTAGCTACGGTAGAGGAAATGTTCCTCATGCCCTGGAAGAAGTTCTCCAGAACGAAGCCAGTCGGAGGAGGAGACTCTTTCAACTACCACGATTTGCGTGTCTGTTTGTCCATGAGATGTGAAGAGCTGTGGATTTCTTTTATGGCATTTTGAATAAACGCCCATATTTTACTGCACTATTGGTGATTTCTTTTCATTTACCAGTAACGCTTGGTGGTGGAACTGCTGGGGATCCGGAGGTCCATGGCTAAGTTGGAGAATGCGGAAGTGGTGCTTATTCACATACGTGTTTGACCATCTGTAATTAAAGGGTCTGATGGTTCTGGTAAGCTTACACGTTTGTTTTTTACCTAGAACCTTAGTCCTGACCCCCTCTGCCCCCGTGACTTCTACCTATCCCACTAGAGAGGCATTCTATATTGTTATTAATTATTAGGTTGTGATATACCTTTGTTATAGCCTGTCCTAGCTTTTTTTACAGGATGTCAAACTCTGCACTATGACATGGGGGCCCCTGGACTTTCAGCTCACCCATTTTATACTTATTAGACTGATTATCATGTGTCAAAGCTCTCTTTTTTGTATTTCTTTAACCGATTATCATGTATACAGGCTTTTACTTACACTACTTATATAAATGTATGTCTGTGTACTTGTACACTAACTTGTCAAATTTCAACATTGAAAATGTTCAATATGACTTTTCTATTTTTGATGGTTTTGCTCTTTCTTTGTTCTTGTTATACTGTAAAATTATAACTGACGAATGTAAAATACAAAAATGTGACTGCTAGGCACCCTTGAGGAGGAGGAGGAGAAAATGACACATTAGCAGACCCCAAAAACAGCTTCTATGTGCCCTTAAAGATGAAGATGAGAAAAAGGGCAAAGAATGTTCTCCTAAATTTTATTGGAAGGGTTGCATAGCAAACAAAAAAAAATGTATGCTGACTCCAAGATGGTTGCCTAAGCCAGGAGCTCCGCACCTTCTCTAGCCATCGGCACCCCAGGCACCAAAGACAGCACATAAGGAGCACCAGAACACGGACAAACAAGCCCCCCAAGTCCACTCGCAACCGAGGACACCTTGGGTTCGGCACAGCGGCGACTTCCCTGCCCGTTCTCCTCACCAGCGCTCCCGCCCGGGTGTAACAAGATGGCCGCGACCTAGCACTCACACGGGTCCCTGGACGGCTCCAGCTCCCGCATTGGGCTGGTGGATCAGACTTGGCCTCGCCTATCAAGACCTCTGGCTCAGGGATAAACATAAAGCGAGACCCTACCAGGTACCCCCTCTCTCCATCAGCCACTATCATAGTTGCTGGGTGTACCAAGATGGCCGCCAGCGCGGCCTAACAGGCTCCCTTCACATCGGACAGCCAGTGAAGCTTCCCAGGTCACTTAACAGAAGGGAGATACCGCCCCCCAGGATCACTGGGACAGGTCCAAGGGCTGAACAATACTGTACAGGGACATCTGTGTATGACACTAACCACCAGCATAACAGCCAGCAGTCGCAAGTAGGCAGGCGGTAAGGCCCAACTTACTAACTTTTTAAAGAGACAGGGGAATTCCCCCCTCCCCCCTAAAAGGGGAAAAACAAAAGGAATAACTCCTCCGAAAAAAAGCAATTAGTATCAGCTTAAGGAACCACAAATCTCAAGTGCCCCATTACCAACCTGAATGCAGGGATCGACTGTTAGGCGGTCGCTTGCACAACATTTCAAACAGGCTGACCTTGCCGCCTTATCTGGTATGGCCACGGTTGGGACCCATCCACACGCTGAGGCTCAGGAGGGAACATTAGAGCACAGGCCAGTTCTAGCCCCAGCTACTCTCACCTTTACACCGGGGGCCAATCTGACCACACCCCAACTCTTGTCCATATCTCCAGCCTCCACAGAATCGCTATTACGCCACACAATGGAGGACTTCCCAGTCACCCCTGCAGGCCATATCTCTTCTTTTCAGCCAGAGGTCCATAATCTAAGCCCTCCGACCCAAGACCTACCCATCAATACTGCGGATCTGTTCCTTAAATTTTCAAACCTGCTAGAAAGAGGTCTGGTGAATACAGCCACGAAAATTACAGGGGACATAAAAGCAGACTTCCACAGTCTAGGATCCAGAATGGAAGATATCGAACAAAAATTGGACATTACAGTGGCCAGAACCAACCAAAACTCAGCTTGCATACAAGTTCTGCAGGAACAACTGGACACGGCCCTAGCTAGAATCGACAATCTCGAAAACAGGTCGAGAAGATATAACTTCAGGATCAGGGGCTTACCTGAATCTATCACAGAAGTCATACCTGCAGTCCAAGATCTGATACAAACCATGGTTCTTAATGTGCCTAAACATAGGCTGGAGCTGGATAGGGCTCATAGAGCCTTAGGCCCCCCAAGGAAAGATGGCTCTCCAAGGGACATAATAGTGAAGCCGCACTTCTATGCCATCAAAGAAGGAGTTTTGAGAGCATCCCGCACCAGCCCCACTATCTCCTGCAGGGGGCACCAAGTCCAGATCTTCGCAGACTTGTCGTCTACAACTATACAAAAAAGGAGAGCCCTCAAACCGCTCCTCCAAATTCTCCAACAAAAAGATCTTAAATATTGGTGGGCCTTTCCTTTTACTGTCAAATTTATTCACAAAGGCAAAACACTCTCATTTTTAAATCTCCCGGCGGGGGAAAAACTCCTGCTAAATCTCAAACTAATCTCTCAAGAAGCTCCAATGGATCTTACTGACCCTGCTGGATCTCACTCGAAAAGGCTTCCTGCAAGCCCGGTAGCCCCACTATGGAACAAGAACAAGAGATCTAAAGACAATGGACCCCCATGATTTTCTTCCTAGTACAAGTTGCACTTCTCCTTGTATCTTGGGTTGTGTTTCTCCATGAGTTCTGGAAAAGACCTTTCACGTAAATTTGTGAAAGCCGAGACATTGGGGCTACTTTGCTCCTCCCCCTTGCTCTTAACCATACAGTTGTTTTTGGGTTGGCTCATGCTCAGATTGTTTGAACTGTCAAATGAAAAATTTAGTTAAGCGTTCTGATCAGAATAGGCATGCAGTTTCCTTTTTGCCTTAGATTAATGATGTGAGTCATTGTCCACCTGTCTAAATCTCAGGGAGTTATCTCTCCCCTAAGGTTGATGGGGGCTTTAGAAGTTCTTACTTTACTTGTATGTTCTGGATATACTTTAATATCAAGTTGGGCCAAGGGGCGCCCCGGCTGGGGTCGGTCTCCATGTGCCTCCACTTACCTCCGGGACATCTTCAGATCTCCTTGGGATAAGTTGTCGGTCCCAAATGGGCCAGATAGTATCCTATTTCCTGTTTCCTGTTATTTTTTTGCTCCCTCTTGAGAGGGCAGGGAACGTGAGTCGGAGGGGCTCTTCAACCCCTCGGGCGTCACGGCCTTTAGCTACCTACAGGAGTAATGATTTTTGTCTTGAATTATCCTTCTTTGTCTTCTATATCCTTTTTTCCTTCCTTTCGATAAAGCACCTAATATTTATTTGTGTTATAGCTCCCCCCTGGTATTCATGTGGCAAGCCATGGTTCCCGGATTTTCTCGAGCTCCGCCCTTAATACGCATGGATCAATTCTCTCAAGGTGAGTGATGTTGTAGACACAATCTATGAACCCCACAGGCTCCATGGCTAAGCTTAACCAGGGACACTTCAAAATAGCAACCCATAATGTCCAGGGCCTTAACTCTCCTATAAAAAGGAGGTAAGTTCTCGATCACTACAAATCTCTCAAATTAGATGTAGTAATGATTCAAGAGACCCACTTCCTGTTATAGTACAGCCCCAAATTTCTCCACGCACACTTCCCCTTGTTTTTGGCTAAAGCGGAGATGAAAACTAAAGGGGTAGCGATCCTGATTTCTAAAGCTTACGGTTGCCCCAAATAAAGGACAACCAAACTTTTTTAAATCACTATTTGACTCTATCCAACTTCATTTAGAAGGTAGAGTCATACTGGGAGGAGATTCCAATATCACCTTCGATCAGGGAATTGACAAATCTAGACCCCTTGGGGACCAATTGACACACCCTTCCAAAGTGAGTCTTAAACTAGCCAAAATGCTCCACACACTTAATTTGACGGATATATGGAGGGAACTTAACCCAACCAAGAGAGATTTCACTCACTACTTCTCCCCTCACAACTCCTATGCACGAATTGATCACCTATTAGTACAAACAAACACAATACCCTTAGTGATGAATTCACGAATAGTCGACACGGCACTCTCAGAACACTCCATAGTAACCCTGCAAATTTGTTCTGACCCACATTACGAGAGGCAGGCTCATTGGAGACTTAATGAATCATTGCTCACTGACCCCATTAAAGTTACCGAGATCAATAGTTCCCTCAAGGAATACTTCCTTCTTAATAATACAGAAGGAACCTCAGCAGAAATCCTTTGGGTAGCTCACAAAGCCTTCATTAGAGGCAAACTCATTCAGATGTCTTCACGACTAAAGAAAGAGAGAACAGCGGATCTAGTTAGACTTGAAAAATACCTACAGGTCTCTGCAGGCACTGCACAAGACACACCCCTCTGAAACCCTTTTAACCGAACTGGACAAAGCTAGATTAGAACTTAATATAGCCTTACCGGCTAAAGCAGAAAAATCTATTTGATGGAGTGGACAAAACCAAATAGGAAACGAGTGCATTTCATTCTGCTCAGGGCCAAGCTTACTATAGCAAAAGTTTGGAAACAACGTAAGATCTCCTTTGCCGCTACCATATGAAAAGTCTCCTGGATCATGTCTCAAGAGAAGTTATCCAGCATCCTCTCGGACTCAACTAAGAGGTTTGAGGATATCCGGGAACCCTGGGCAGCCTACATAGGTATTCTCTTTCATACCGGGTCCAACCTTACTCCTAGACTCTACCAAACTGATCTGATCTTAGGTGCTCTTTTTGCTCTCTTTCTCTCTGCCCTATCCTTTTCTTTTCTTTTGGTACTACAGTTACTGAGTTCTATTAATTAGCTGGTTTATGGCCGACTTAATACCAGCAGGTTGGTGTCAAGTGGGACTCTGACTCCTCATTTCTTTACTTTCACACAATTCGACTGATGAGGAGATACGTGAGTTACCTTCACAGTTTCACTTGATGGTACTAAACCCCCCCCCCCCCCAGGAACAGCTTGTTCCCAGCTTGGGGTGCCGGGAGATGGGGAAGTGGAGCAGGTCGTCACTATCCACAGGGAATGTTATCCTATAGGCACTGCTTACTTCTGAATAGTACATGAAAATATAAAGTCAATCCAAATGTTCAATAGACCTCTCTGTAGTCTTTTCCTATATGCTGTACCATTCTTTGTGGTTTTTTTCTCTGATGTAATGTACCCATTTCTTGTTATATCTGAAACTGAGATAAAAATTTTTGAAAGTAAAAAAAAAATGTATGCTATGTCCCCATTAGTAGGAGGAGGATGAAAAGGGTGCATTAGCAATGCCAACAAAAATGGCTGCTATGCACTTTTGAGGATGAGGAGAAGTAAAAGGATGCATTAGCAGCACTTTCAAAGAAAGTGAATGTTACGTGCCTTTGTGGAAAAGAGGAGTGGGTTTCTTTTGCTTTGTAGTACCCAAATAGCTGGTATTTTTACCATGCCCTATATGCTGCAGGCAACATATCTGCAGTAGGCCCACACTGCAGAGACCTTTCTATGACTAAGACACTGTCCTGACACTGGCCAAATTCTACTGAACACATAGCTGAATTCCATATTTGAAGTTTTCTTGGAATAATTGGGGTTATTAGAATGGAAATGGATTTGGGGAATGTAGGGTTGTGGTTTTAAAGCATTTAAATCAGTATTTTTTTACATTTTAATAAACTAAGATAGTGCAGGGTGGAACTGCAAAAAAGTTCACAAAAGAATGCTAATAAACAGTTTTGCTGTTGGGCAATTTGTATGGATAAGGGTTTTATTTTTATATTTCATAAGAATAAGCTTTCAGATTTTAAATACAGTATGTAGTGGCTCCTACTGATGCTGTCTTTGATAATTATACTATTTTGTAACACAGCAGCTTAAAGGCATCTTTCAAGCATGTTATTTAACCGATTGCTGACCACGTAGTGACTATAAGTGGGGGCAGAGTGGCCCTGTCCCGCGAATCACTGCTTATAGTCATCACTCACATGCATGACAGCTAGGGGGCTGTCTGAGCGGACCGTTGGTTGGGTGGACTCGATTTCCACTGGCGACTCGCGATGCCCTGTGACAGAGCCAGAACGGGGAACTGCCGATGTAAACACTGCGCTTCCCCGTTCTGACAGGCGACATATCAGAGATCTACTGATGATCCCTGCACTCGGGATCAGTTAGATTTCTGGTGCCCCTGCCAGCCCAAACCCCATACAGTTAGAACATACACAGGGAACACAGTTAACCCCTTCACTACCAATGACATTTATACAGTAATTAGTGGATATTTAAATTTTGTACTTTATTATTATCTGTAAGTGTTATCCACACATTATTGTTACACATATAATAACATTGTACCTAAATGTATATTGTCTGTTTTCAGCTATACTGACATAAATGTGTTTCCTTGCTAGAATTACTTTGTAAACTCCAGAAGAAGCGCTATTCTACAGCGCAAAACTAGTCAAGCCTTTGCACAGACTA
>BLSH010503036.1:750106-761584 GCA_018402905.1 Glandirana rugosa
AGAACGACAGTTTTGTACCCTTTCCCTAGAATTATATCTGGAGTGGGGGCTTTTAACCCTCCTGTAGAAGAGGATATAGGTGTTTCCTAGGTAATTGCACAGTTGGGTTCGTTTACCTAAATTTCATGAGAACTCCACCATGTTTTGTGGGGAGGATGAGGTGTGTTATTTGGTAAGGTCAGGACGGTGTACGACCGCAACGAGGTTTCTCCACCCTAGGAAGGAGGTGTAAACCACCTGTACGGGATTTTATTGTCGTATAACCTGTCTCTATGTTGTGGACTAGTGGGTCTAATGTTGCGTGGTCATGCTGTTATTTTAGGGCATGTCCACCAAATGTGGAGGAAGGATCCCACCTCTTTGGAGCAACGCCAGCATGTGGCAGGACTGGAATGGTTTATTGTGTGGAGTAGGAGGGGTGTTTTGTACCACCTCAAGAGTACTTTAAATCCATTTGCTTGGGTTGACACGTTAATGGATCCTTTGTGGATATAGGAGAAGATGTCCTCCCAATTTTCGGGGGTGAGGTCTATATTAAGATCCCTTTCCCATGTTTTGACAGCAAGATTATGTATGGTTTTTATGTTTGAGAAGAGCAGGACGTAAATGTCCGAGATTAGGTGTCTTTGAGGGGAAGTGAGTGAGCAAATTTCTTCGAAACCCGTGCGCGGTCTAGCATAGTTCGTACTTAGTTTGGGGTTGTTTAGGTAATGCGACAGTTGTCTAAATGTCCAAAAACAAATGGGGTTGTTAGGTGTTAACTCTAGTAATTTTTTGAAAGACAGGAATTTCTGTTTCTGGAAGAAGAATTCAGCTCGTAGGGAATGCGTAGGGTTAATTTCAGGTAGTAGGTGCATTTCTAAACCGGATGGGAAATCTGCTTTATGTGAAATCGGTGTGAGGGGGCCTGGCACTGAAGATACATCGTAAAGGCGGCAACCTCTTCTAAAGGATTGCAAAGTTACCTGGAGGAGTGGATGTTGGGTATATTCCTTCAGGACCGGGTAGTTTTATAACCATGGTACGAGATGTATTGGGCTTGAGGAAAAAGCCTGTTCAATTGCAACCCATGCTTTTGTGGAAGCATGAACGTTCCAATCAACCACTCTGGTGAGCTGGCACGCCAAGTGATATTTCGAGAAGTCAGGGAACCCTATGCCTCCTTTTAATTTTGGAAGGGATAGCCTGTCCAGGCTAATTCTTGGGCATTTGTTCACCCATATAACGTCTGAGCAGGCTTTCCTCATTGACGCAAAAAAGGCTTTCGGGAGAGAGATAGGAGCTGCTTGCATAAGGTAAAGAATCCTAGGAAGAATATTCATTTTGACGGCTGCAGGTCTACCGAGCCACGAAAACAGTCCTGTGGACCAGGTTTTGAGGTCATGTTGGATCGATTGTACGATTGGTAGGAAGTTTGTAGTGTATAGGTCAGTCAGGTGGGTCGGGAGTTGGATTCCTAGACATGTAATGGCTTTGGGTTCCCATATGAAGGGATAGTTTTGTTTACATTGTTCTAGTGTAGAGTGTGGAAGGGAGGTATTAAGGGCTCTCGATTTCACTAAATTGATTTGCAAATTTGATTTTGATTTAAAGCTGGATAATTCTTGTAGTAAATTAGGGAGAGTAATGTGTGGATCTGACAGAAACAATAAGATATCGTCTGCAAATGCTGCTAGTTTATGTGTCTGATCTCGTATTTTTATGCCTTTAATATCCGGGTTATCTTTAATGCTACGCAAGAAGGGTCAAGACAAATATTAATGGGGAAAGGGGACAACCCTGTCTAGTACCATTTGCTATGGAGAAGGCGTCCGATAGGTGGCCGTTGATCCGGACCCTTGCTGTCGGATTGAAATAAAGTGCCAGGACAAAGTTCATCATGTGGTAGCCGATCCCTACGGCTTTTGGGACTTCCGACATGTAGTCCCAGGCCACTCTATCGAACGCCTTCTCCGCATCTAGGGACCAAAAGAAGCCTCTTTGTTTATTGGTAGTGATCCAGTGATGTATATTGATAGCCCTCAGGGTATTGTCTCTAGCTTCCCTGCCAGAGACAAACCCTACTTGATCAAGAGAGAGTAACTGGGGGAGGAAAGAGAGTAAGCGATTGGCTAGAATCTTTGCAAACAGTTTGAGATCCACATTTAGCAGAGAAATTGGGCGGTAATTGGAGACCCTAGTTGCCCACTTTTTATCCAAATAGCTCTCCCAATTGCTTTAGGGGATGCCCAGATCAGGGTAATCCCTTGCATATTCTTTTGGAAATGTGATCATTTTAGCCAAATATGGAAACATACCTCTGAGATTGTCAACAAACAAAGATATCACCCTTACACCCCAAATCTGCCTTCTGTTTATGAAAATTCCCAATTCCCCCATGCTGTACAGTAGACTACTACACACCCTATGTAGTGCTATCATCTGGATGATTGCCGGTCACTGGCGTACAACGGTAATCACTTGGCAACAAGTCCTTTCCAGAATGTTTATGATTAAACTTACCGAATATGTACATCACTTACTTAATGACAACATCCATAAACATAAACAAAAATGGTCACTTTGGGATTCCTTGTTCTCAGTGGCGTAACTAGAACCCTCAGGGCCCCGATGCAAGAAACCATGAAGGGCCCCCCCTGACAGGGCGCTTTCCTCGGAGCCCGGTGGCGGAACGCCAAGGCCCAGTCGCAAGTGTGTCGCTGCATATAAAAGGAACCGATCTCTCCATTTCCCCCCCATACTTCTCCACTCCCTCCCACAGGCATTCAGTGGCTGCAGGAGGAAAATGGAGAGATTGGTTCCTCTATGCCGGTGTTTTTCAATCTCTTTACAGTCAGGGCACCCTTGAAGGTTACCCCTAGGTGATTGAGGATGCACTGCAACCACTCCAGAACTGTGTGCATTGCACACAGTTGCAGCATAGTGGTGATGCATTTAGAGGGTTAAAACAGGCGGTCAGGAGGCAACAGATTGCCTCTTTACCAGCTGTCAAATGCCTGAGCTTGGATCGCTGTCAGAGGAACAGCATTTTTTTGCTGGAACTATGAACAAAAAAAATTAGTGATTGTACACATAGGGGGTCAGGATTAAAAGCACATACATAGAATGTGCATATATACATGTACGCACACACATACATATATACTGTATATATGTACACATATAAACACACACACACACACACATTAATGCACACACATATATAAATACACACACACATATATATATATATATTTATGTATATGCACTTCTATACATGCACCCACACATATACATATACCCACATGCATGAACCCATATACATGCACCCACACATACATGTACCCACCCACATACATGTATCCAAAGTCATACATACACCCACACACATGTGCCCACACACATACATGTACCCACACACACACACACATGTACCCACACACATACATGTACCCACACACACACACATGTACCCACACACATACATGTACCCACACACACACATGTACCCACACACATACATGTACCCACACACATACATGTACTCACACACACACATGTACCCACACACATACATGTACACACACACACACACACACACACATGCAGCCACACACATACATGGACCCCCCACACACACACGCATATATATGCACCCACACACATGCACAATTGCAGAAAGTCTCTCAAAAAATGGCAGTACCTTCTCTCTTCATGCTGGGTACTGCACTGTAGGGGGAGACAAAGAGCACAGCACACACTGCTTTCACTTTCACAGTGACTGTAAACAATGTGAGGAGGCTCCCCGCAGCGGCGATCGGCTGAGGAAAGGAGCACTCCATCTCTCATCTCTCATCCCCCTCCTAATCTAGGCATACAGGGGGCCCATAAGGGCCCCCTTCAGCATGGGGCCCGGTCGCCATGGCGACTCCTGCGACCCCTATCCGCCCGCCCCTGCTTGTTCTCCTAAACTGTGTCTCTATTAGCCCAATACATAAAGTTAACTTCTTTTTTTAATCTGTATCTGTTTTTTTAAGCCCCTAAGCTGTTATACCCACCTAGCTAAATTAACAATATACGCTCCGTTTATGACTTAACCTATCCGCTTGGTTACCTTTACAAATCCATACAAAACAGTTGATACTCCAACATTGTAATGTATTCTGATGCTTCTGTTACACAACTATTTCTATTTGTACCATTAACGCACTTATTGATTACAGCCTATAGGTACTTTTTATTCTCAACCTTCCAATAAAATAGTTTGTAAAAAAAAAAAAAAAAAAATTTTTACGCACACAGGAATTAGAGGGCTAGATGGCAGCTGTTGTTTTGAAGAGTTGGCAATGTAGCCCATTGGCAGATTTGAATCCTGACAAAGGATGCCCAGCTTCAGTAGAAGTTGTTCTCCTTCAGAGAATGAGGCAAAAGTGTAGGCCCGGGGTCAGCAACCCATCGATCTTGATCTACCAGTCGACCGCGAGTAGGTGACTGGTAGATTGCATACTTGTCCCTGCTTGCCAACCCACAACTGGCAGAGCTGTGCAGGAAAGCCATGAGTGCTGGGAACTTGTCAAAAGTCGACAAAGGCATTCCCCACCCCCGAAGAATGCCCTCTGCTTACGTGCGGATGCGGGGGGGAGGAAGCCTCTGCATTCTATGCAGCAAGGTTTGCCCTGCGGGTCGAGCAAAACCTCTGCCACCAATGATAACAGGCGGGCAGAGCGAGGCAAGAATCTGCGTGTGGGCAGATGGAGCTAGGAAAGCATCTGGCGCCGATGACAGTGGCTGGGGTCTGGCTCTTTTAGATGACACCTAAGCTTGAGTGCATTGTGCGGACCCCTCCCTGCTCCTCAGTCCATCCAAGGGGTTTATGGATGATATCATGTGGGATAAACGAGAGAGGAGGGCTGGCTGGGGTCAGTACAAGCACAGTTATATCTGCCACAGTAGCTGCATCTCTGCATCAGGTAACTTATTATTCCTCCTGAGCTCCCAGTGATGTGCTCTACAAACTCCTAAGTAATGTGCCCCCTGATACCCCAGTTGTGTGCCCCCCTGAGGCCTCCAGTGGCATGTCCCCCTGACTCCCCCATACTGTGCCCTCCTCACCCCCCTGTACTATGCCCTCCTGACCTTCTTGTGCCAGGCCATCCTGAATCCCCCATACCATGCCCTCCTGAGCCCCCTGTACATTGACTGCTGACCCCCTGTCCTGCTCACCCACATTCACTGTCCTACTTACTACTGACCACTGTGCCATGTCCTACCTACTATTTACCTCTGTACACTGTCCTACCTACTACTGGCCTCTGGACACTGCCCTACCTACTACTGACCCCTGTACACCACCCTACCTACTAGTGACCTCTGTCCTAACCTACCTACTACTGACCTCTGTACACTGCCCTACATCCTACTGACCTCTGCACACTGCCCTACCTATGACTGACCTCTGTACACTGCCCTACATCCTACTGACCTCTATACACTGACCTACCTACTACTGATCTCTGTACACTGACCTACCTACTACTGACCTCTGTACACTGCCCTACATCCTACTAACCTCTGCACACTGCCCTACCTACTACTGACCTCTGCACACTGCCCTACCTAATACTGACCTCTGTACACTGCCCTACCTACTACTGACCTCTGCGCACTGTCCTACATAATACTGACCTCTGTACACTGCCCTACCTACTACTGACCTCTGTTCACTGCCCTACATCCTACTGACCTCTGCACATTGCCCTGTCTACTAACTGACCTCTGTACACAGACCTACCTACTACTGACCTCTATACACTTCCCTACCCACTACTGACCTCTGTACACTGCCCTACATTCTACTGACCCCTGTACACTGACCTACCTACTACTGACCTCCATACACTGCCCTACATCCTACTGACCTTTGCACACTGCCCTACCTACTTTTAGCCTTGTTCTTACTTTTTCATTGGGGGCTTGCTGGTTAACTTGTAAAAAAAAGGGTGCCACGCCTTTTGATCTCTTCCTTGTTGTCCAGGTAGATCTCCAACACTCAAAGGTTGCCTACCCCTGGTGTGGGCTGTATTAGTAAAGAGAAATTTGAGATTAAACGGAAAGAACCACCAGTACTTAATGTACGTCTCCATTAGCACTGAGAATAGAGGCTGAGCGATATGCGCTTTTTAATCTTGGAAGGTGAAAGGTCAGCAAAAACTTGGATCTCGTGGCCTTGAAATGACAACTTAGATATGGAGCGGGACTTATGCATTACTTCATCTTTAACAGCAAAGAAGTGTGGTTTAAGCACAAAATCCCTAAGAGACCCCGGATCCTAAAGTTACATCTCCTGTTTCTGTTCTCGAGATCTTAAATATGCTCAGTGTTTTGGTTAGTTCTAGCAATAGTAGAGTCTAGTTTTGTCTCCATAGCTTCCATGCTGGAACCTAAAGTCGGGAGGTCTGCTTTAATGTCTCTGGTGATCTTAGCAGCTGTGTTATTTAGCCCATGATCCAGCAGCTCTGTAAACTTGGAGAACAAGGCAGCTACAGCAGCAGGGTGGTCAAGGCCTAGGCCGGCAGCCTGCATTGGTTGCTGAGACTGTGAAGGGCCTGCTAGTCCCAGCTCCTCCAGAGTGTGTCCAATAAGGGATTCAGTGGATGCAGGGGATAAGGCCCCATATAGGGTGTGCTCACATGCAAGCTCAATGTGTGAGAGGGTGTAGGAGAAGGCAGCAGAGAATCAGGAGGAGGAGCCTGCCTCTGTGTTTGGAAGCTGAGACCTGCAGTGTACTCTCTCAAATCTCAAGTTGTCCCTGCAAGTCAAGGCAGACAGATCCTGAGGACATAGGGGATAGCAGCGGGGTTTCCCCCACCTGATGGCAGTTGTTCGGGTCATGTAGTGTGGGTGCAGATGGCGCTAGGGAGTCTTGAGTGGCTGGAGTCAGATGGAACTCCCAGACTATATGGCCATAAAAGGGCCTGCCGCGCATGCGTCTAACCTCAATTACATTTATATCAACATTCTGCTTTAACGGTTCAGGTACACACACAGAAAGAATTTCACCATGTAACATATATAACCAAAAATTGCTTATAAACGTTGCTTTCCCAGTGTACAGAACAATAGAACACTGCATAGAAGGGAGTCTCTACAAATACATAGCGAGCCTCACTACAGAGGTCACAACCACAGTATAACTGTCAGTCTCTCTAATGACCAACTTTTCCCAGCAGTTTTCACTTTGAAAAAAGTCTTACCAACCACTGTTAGGTCCCCGTGGGGTTGCAATTACTCTGTTGACTCCTCTTTTTCTTTTGGACCAGCGGTTCCACCCAAGTGGCTGTGCAGTAAAACAGCAGCAGGCATAACATGTGCCTTCTCACCCCTTGCAGGCTTAACTCTTCCATCATTGCCAGGGATGATTGAAGACACTTTTTTTCATACAAAGGTGGTGGTCAACCACATAACTCTGCCTGGCCAGGTTACCTTGTTCTGTATCCATGAACAGGCAACACTTAATGACATAATGTCCCTATTTACTTCATATCAAGCAACTAACTTGCTTCCATGCCTTGTTAGAGCTTTCTCCCTGCCTGCAGAGGCTCACTCACATCTCTTTGAAACAGCTTAGCCTCACCTTCTCTGGAGCTTTTGTCTATCTGCAATACATGAACACATGTTACCAGGGAACAGTAAATGGCTTTTCCACAACTGAGGCCACTTGCACAGTCAGTGACATCTCATCAAGTCTCAAAGTTTGTACTATCAACATGGCAATGTCATGATTACCTTCTGAAGAAGGATGGTCTGAAGCTGTCATCTACCAACACAGAGATTGCATTGGGCCAGAAACAAAAGTGACATTATGATGTTGCTCTGGTCCTCCTATACCATAAAGATGAGCAGAGGCCAGCTTTTCTCCACTCATCTCTGTGACCAGCCCGGGAACAATGTCTGCTGCTTTTTAAAAGTGATCCAGCAGCTAATCAGCCACTTGAATCACTTTTAGATGTCAGAGAATCCCTAGCTGAAAAAACTGTACCGGGGCTATGGCATATTGCTGAAGCCATAACCCAGGTATTCCACTTCCAACCAAGAATGTCATTTGACTATGGCCCAGTTCAGAAGTGGCTAAAGGGAGTTGAGGATGGATGCTTTAAAGGAGTTGAGGATGGATGCTTTAAAGGCCAATATATGTAAACAAAAAAGTGCAGCACCATACTACTACCGAAAAAATGACAGTGCATATTAATTACCAAATCGATACAAGAATTGATTTGGTTTGATTAAAGAACAATGAAAAACCTTAAAACCTTTCCAATTACTAGAACACATAAAGCTAGGTGCAAAATTGCCCATACACCTGGCAATATGTGAGCAATCTCGATTGCAGCAATATAGTGGTCAAATAGTGTCCAAAGCCACACAAGTGAAAACACTTTGGAGTGAACTTTAAAATTTCACACTGTGCCTCCCAGTGGATGAATCTACAGAAACTTCAATACTGTGCCCAATAGCACACCAAACCACTTACCAGATCTAAAACTACTATCACATAGAAAATGGTCATAAGTACTGACGAGGAAAATACATCCAATCCTGGCTGTATTCCAGTTTGACTCACAAGTACAGTAGAGTGTGGTCAGAAAGAACCAGGATGAGCAGTACTGATGATCTTACACTGTGATTGTTGTATGGTAATACACTCTGGAAAGTGTCTCCTGTTCCCTATTCTGGTTCTTTTGACACTTGCTGCTCATACTACTGAACTTTGCTTCACTGCAGATACAAACTTGCTAAAAGACCTTTAGCATCTGGCTGTGTGAAAATGCAGTATAGAAGATCAGGACCCTTCCTTTGCCAGGCAGGATTGTGTTGTGTGGCAGGATTGTGTAAATATCAGGACTGGATGTACATAATTACATATCCATTGGCAGCATTCATATACTGTATGTATATAACTGTATTCCTGGAGTTTAGCATGCATTACAGTAAATAGGAATGAAGTATTTACGTGGATAAATATTTAAAGCTTCATAAATAAATTCCAGCAATCTCTATAGTAAACTGCAGTGGGCCGGCACAGTTGCAGGACTGTCAACATAAGGCAAATCAGAAGGCAAAGAATTTACATTTTGTTTTAAGTTCTATAATCTGTATATACAATTTAAGAACATATCACTAATGTATTTTGATATAATCACTTTTCAGTTCACAAATGATCTTAATTACTTACACAGTGGATTTTCCACTAATCTCGTACCTCTGTTTACTGATACATGTTCTTCAAAAGGTTAAGCTATACATGATTTACTATTTAATAATTGGCTGTTTTTAAAATAGAATAATATGTGGCGTGGTCTGGGCGCTGAAGGCGACGGTCGCATTCCTGGAGAGCTCCGGAGCTCCAGATTAAATACACAGGCATCCTCCATCCTAAAACCTCGGTGAGTGGCAAGAACACCAAGGGAGCATCCCCTCACGGCCGCGGATCCTCTCGTGCCTAGGCCGCAATGCTCCTCGCAGCCATCGGGCCTCTAAAAACCAGATCTGATCCCCGAAATCAGGCACAGGGGACCCACCATCCCCCCCCCACAATCTGGGCCAATAACCAGCATCACCTATATTGTCCTCAGCGGCGCCCGCAAATTTAGTCTGCGGCTACGCCTACAGCTAGGCCTCACCATCCTAGCTGCCTTGATGACGTTGTGAGCAAAACTTTGATACCCAGAGAGAAGAAAAGCGACGACCAACAACTGCACGGTTGATATAAAAATTTTACTGTAAAGTCTCCAATAGTAGCAAATCGCCATGTCCAGGAAACGGCAAGGCCACTGTAGACTAAGAAAACTTACAGCCTACTTTCACTGGCCAGATAAGCGCAGTGAAGGCACTGACAGACCAGAACAAGCCTCCCGTTCAAATCACTACTCGGAGCTGGCTGACGCAGAGGAGGGCAGCGTAGGGAGATCCCCCCAATTCACAGATCTTCCCCCCAGCCCACCTTGTTCCAGCCCGGCTAAAGCAAGGATGCGGTTGGACACTGAAGACCCGGCACAAGGGGTAAGTGCATCCCCATCTCAGAAACACGAGCTCAAGACGCATACTTCCCCCATAGCAGACTTTCCTACCACTAACCAGCCTGTGTTAGACACACAGATGAAGGAAATGCTATTAACGCTTCATCGCTCCCTGCCTGAAGAATTAATTAGCATTACTCACAAGTTCTCTAAAGACATATTTATTTTGGGAGACAGAGTCGACCAAGTAGAAATGGCAATTACCGACATAGCGACCACGGTAAACCACCTCATTGACGCGCACGAGGAAGGAGAGGAAGACAGACAGTGGATCAGGGCTAAACTGGCGGATCTCGAGGACCGCTCGAGAAGAAACAATGTTAAACTAAGGGGGGTCCCCGAGAACGTCTCCCAGCAATTTGCGGTGGACCTCTTTAAAACCCTTGTGCCCGACCTGATCCCAATCCAGCTGAGCATAGACCGCATACATAGGCTTCCAAAGCCTACCTTCCTACCCAAGGACATTTCTAGAGATGTCCTCATGTGCGTACACTTTTATCCTACAAAAGAACTAGTGCTTCAAAAGGCCCGCGCACTCGGGAAACTCCCGGACCCATACGGGAACATTCAAATCTTCACTGACCTGTCTAAATTTACTCTGGACAAGCGGAGGGAACTAAACACTATCACTAAAACTCTAAGGAATAACAGTACCCAGTACAAGTGGAAACACCCTAAAAAATTGTCCATCGACCACAATGGGGAGACCTATCTGGTACCTTCAATAGAGAAAGGCCTATCCCTCCTGAAAACGTGGGGAATTATCCCAGACGCATCTCTATCACCAGACATCGGAGCCAAACCCAAACGCGTTCCACCGCAATGGAACATGTCCTCCAGGAACAAGGTTTGGAATAAGAACCGCTGAAAATGCTAACAGTATTGAGAACCGTGAACTAAAACTCTCTCTGGGTGAAACCCATTATGATGTCGTCCTCACTCAGTGAACTATTCCCCCCCTAGAAAGCTAACAGCTAGAAGGAAGTCTCTAGCTACACAAGCTCTGTTTTCTTTATATGTTGTTTTGTTATTCTTTTTCTCATGCCAGTTGTCTCCTGCAAATACCTCCTGGGAAGTCACTAGAAACACCACATATGACGCATCCCACATGCGCTCCATGGATCCACGTTGCGGTCTAGGAAAGGGCTGCTGCTACGTCTCCACAAGAAAACAGCATACGCACCTACAAACCATGAGTTACAATCCTATAGTTTTTCATTATACCTCTCATGGCTCTTAAAATACTTTCTATCAATGCAGCCAAACGGAACTCCTTATGGAGAACTGCCAACCAGTCACACAGCGACATTCTTTGCACTCAAGAGACCCACCTACTAGAACGTGACACACATTTATGCCGTAACAAAAATTACCCTCACATCCACTGGGCATCCAACCAAGATTCCAAAAGAAAAGGAGTGAT
>BLSH010503080.1:10868-41246 GCA_018402905.1 Glandirana rugosa
CATATACCCGTCCGAACCCATCATATACCCGTCCGAACCAGCCTGCCCATATACTACCCAAGCCTGCCCATATACTACCCAAGCCTGCCCATATACTACCCAAGCCTGTCCCTATACTACCCAAGCCTGTCCCTATACTACCCAAGCCTGCCCATATACTACCCAAGCCTGTCCCTATACTACCCAAGCCTGCCCATATACTACCCAAGCCTGTCCCTATACTACCCAAGCCTGTCCATATACTACCTAAGCCTGCCCATATACTACCCAAGCCTGCCCATATACTACCCAAGCCTGCCCATATACTACCCAAGCCTGTCCCTATACTACCTAAGCCTGCCCCTTGGAATTGAACCTAATGGTATGTCATATAATTTTGCATATAGACAAGGTGCTGTTGCACATAAATCTGACTTCCTGATAAATGTAATTTTAGTTTTAATTATCATGATATAAAATAATGAAATAATGGACGTGGGGGCCTTTTCTTGGGTTTTTTTTTTTTGGGGGGGGGGAGGCAGCATTTCATTCCTGGAGCAATGTCTTGGGTCAGCCCTGCCCACCTAACCTCCTAACCCCTCTCTTACCTCATCCCTGCACCATGCCTCTAGGGTTGCCACATCATCCCTTTAAAGCGGAGGTCCGGGCTAAAAAAAAAAATTAAAAGTCAGCAGCTACACATACAGTAGCTGCTGACTTTTAATATTAGGACACTTACCTGTCCTGGAGTCCAGCGATGTCGGCACCCGCCGCCGATCTTCGGATCGGGGGACGGGTGCAGCCGCCTCCATCGCGGGTAAGGGAACCCGGACGTGTAAGCAGTACAGCTTCACGCCGGGCACCTTACTGCGCATGCGCGAGCTCTGCCGCGCTCTGCTACTGGCCAGGCGGCCAGAAGCAGAGCGAGCAGGGAGGAGGGAGTCGGGCTTCTGACGTCAGCGGCCGCGTCTGCCGGCCAGAGCTCCCGGAAGTGTGGAAAAGGACACCTGTCTAAAGACAGGTGTCCTCTTCCCCCTCCCCCCCGAAAGGTGCCAAATGTGACACCTGAGGGGGGGAGGAATCCAACCAGCGGAAGTTCCACTTTAGGGTGGAACTCCGCTTTAATCCAGGACACACATGAATTACACAGGTTCTGAGGCTAATTTAATGCAGATGAGGCACTGAGTTTAATTACCACCTTAATCAGCCACAGAACCTGGGTAATTAATATGTGTCCTGGATTAAAGGGATGATGTGGCAACCCTACATGCATCTCCCCAATAACACTGCACCTGTACCCCCAGCCCCCCCTCCCCCACTGCCTACTAGAAGCCCCCTACCCCCAACTCCCCTCACACCCCATGTCTCACCCCTGGTATGGGGAGTAATAGGAGTTCTTCTATCTGGAGATGCTGTATAGGAGACGGACACTTCCTAGCAGTGTGTCATGTTCTATATGTAGGCGGTGTGTGCCGGTCACCTGAGAGGACGGGCTGTCCAATCTGCCGGTTCCGGAGCCCCTCGACTTCCCGGGGAGAGTTTGCGGTCTCCTAGCAACGTCCGAGACCCCGTCCCAAACTTTATCACCTGGCAACCAACTTTGTCCTGCTCCGCCCACCGCGGTCACCCCGCCCCTTCTGGATGAATCCGCCCCCCGACCGTCCGTGTTCAGTGGAAGTAACCAGAGGTAGGCGGATGGGAGGTTGCTGGTTGTGATCCTCGCTCATAGTGACCCCCTGATCAATACTCTGATATATAGAGGGGTGATCTCCCTATAAGCACTTCTGTTCTATTGCTTGCCAAGTACAGTGATGGGGGAATGTGGAGACTGTGTCACCCAATGTATGCAGAGGAGTCTTCAGATCAATGGACTCCATCTCCACAAAGAACTACAGCAATAGTATACATCTACATTCACCAGGAAATCATCTCATATGTGATCTCAGGGAACCCCCTACTATAAATCATATCTACAGCTCACTACAGTACAAGAGACTGTTAGAGATCACCAATACAATACAAGAGACTGTTAGAGATCACCAATACAGTACAAGAGACTGTTAGAGATGACCAATACAGTACAAGAGACTGTTAGAGATCACCAATATAGTACAAGAGACTGTTAGAGATCACCAATACAGTACAAGAGACGGTTAGAGATCACCAATACAGTACAAGAGACTGTTAGAGATCACCAATACAGTACAAGAGACTGTTAGAGATCACCAATACAGTACAAGAGACTGTTAGAGATCACCAATATAGTACAAGAGACTGTTAGAGATCACCAATACAGTACAAGAGACTGTTAGAGATCACCAATATAGTACAAGAGACTGTTAGAGATCCCCAATACAGTACAAGAGACTGTTAGAGATCACCAATATAGTACAAGAGACTGTTAGAGATCACCAATACAGTACAAGAGACGGTTAGAGATCACCAATACAGTACAAGAGACTGTTAGAGATCACCAATACAGTACAAGAGACTGTTAGAGATCACCAATATAGTACAAGAGACTGTTAGAGATCCCCAATACAGTACAAAAGACTGTTAGAGATCACCAATACAGTACAAGAGACTGTTAGAGATCACCAATACAGTACAAGAGATGGTTAGAGATCACCAATACAGTACAAGAGACTGTTAGAGATCACCAATACAGTACAGCAGACTGTTAGAGATCACCAATACTGTACAAGAGACTGTTAGAGATCACCAATACAGTACAAGAGACTGTTAGAGATGAGCAGTACAGTACAATAGACTGTTAGAGATGACCAATACAGTACAAGAGACTGTTAGAGATGACCAATAGAGTACAAGAGACTGTTAGAGATCACCAATACAGTACAAGAGACTGTTAGAGATCACCAATACAGTACAAGAGACTGTTAGAGATCACCAATACAGTACAAGAGACTGTTAGAGATCACCAATACTGTACAAGAGACTGATAGAGATCACCAATACAGTACAAGAGACTGTTAGAGATGAGCAGTACAGTACAAGAGACTGTTAGAGATGACCAATAGAGTACAAGAGACTGTTAGAGATCACCAATACAGTACAAGAGACTGTTAGAGATCACCAATACAGTACAAGAGACTGTTAGAGATCACCAATACAGTACAAGAGACTGTTAGAGATGAGCAGTACAGTACAAGAGACTGTTAGAGATGACCAATAGAGTACAAGAGACTGTTAGAGATGACCAATAGAGTACAAGAGACTGTTAGAGATCACCAATACAGTACAAGAGACTGTTAGAGATCACCAATACAGTACAAGAGACTGTTAGAGATCACCAATACAGTACAAGAGACTGTTAGAGATCACCAATACTGTACAAGAGACTGTTAGAGATCACCAATACAGTACAAGAGACTGTTAGAGATGAGCAGTACAGTACAAGAGACTGTTAGAGATGACCAATACAGTACAAGAGACTGTTAGAGATGACCAATAGAGTACAAGAGACTGTTAGAGATCACCAATACAGTACAAGAGACTGTTAGAGATCACCAATACAGTACAAGAGACTGTTAGAGATCACCAATACAGTACAAGAGACTGTTAGAGATCACCAATACTGTACAAGAGACTGTTAGAGATCACCAATACAGTACAAGAGACTGTTAGAGATGAGCAGTACAGTACAAGAGACTGTTAGAGATGACCAATACAGTACAAGAGACTGTTAGAGATGACCAATAGAGTACAAGAGACTGTTAGAGATCACCAATACAGTACAAGAGACTGTTAGAGATCACCAATACAGTACAAGAGACTGTTAGAGATCACCAATACAGTACAAGAGACTGTTAGAGATGAGCAGTACAGTACAAGAGACTGTTAGAGATGACCAATAGAGTACAAGAGACTGTTAGAGATGACCAATAGAGTACAAGAGACTGTTAGAGATCACCAATACAGTACAAGAGACTGTTAGAGATCACCAATACAGTACAAGAGACTGTTAGAGATGAGCAGTACAGTACAAGAGACTGTTAGAGATGACCAATAGAGTACAAGAGACTGTTAGAGATGACCAACAGAGTACAAGAGACTATTAGAGATCACCAATACAGTACAAGAGACTGTTAGAGATCACCAATACAGTACAAGAGACTGTTCGAGATGAGCAGTACAGTACAAGAGACTGTTAGAGATGACCAATACAGTACAGGAGACTGTTAGAGATGACCAATACAGTACAAGAGACTGTTCGAGATGACCAATACAGTACAAGAGACTGTTAGAGATCAGCAATACAGTACAAGAGACTGTTAGAGATCACCAATACAGTACAAGAGACTGTTAGGGATCACCAATATAGTACAAGAGACTGTTAGAGATCACCAATACAGTACAAGAGACTGTTAGAGATGAGCAATACAGTACAAGAGACTGTTAGAGATCACCAATATAGTACAAGAGACTGTTAGAGATCACCAATACAGTACAAGAGACTGTTAGAGATTACCAATATAGTACAAGAGACTGTTAGAGATCACCAATACAGTACAAGAGACTGTTAGAGATCACCAATACAGTACAAAAGACTGTTAGAGATCACCAATATAGTACAAGAGACTGTTAGAGATCACCAATACAGTACAAGAGACTGTTAGAGATCACCAATATAGTACAAGAGACTGTTAGAGATCACCAATACAGTACAAGAGACTGTTAGAGATCACCAATACAGTACAAGAGACGGTTAGAGATCACCAATACAGTACAAGAGACTGTTAGAGATCACCAATACAGTACAGCAGACTGTTAGAGATGACCAATACAGTACAAGAGACTGTTAGAGATCCCCAATACAGTACAAGAGGCTGTTAGAGATCACCAATACAGTACAAGAGACTGTTCGAGATGACCAATAGAGTACAAGAGACTGTTAGAGATCACCAATACAGTACAAGAGACTGTTAGAGATCACCAACACAGTACAAGAGACTGTTAGAGATGAACAATACAGTACAAGAGACTGATAAAGATCACCAATACAGTACAAGAGACTGATAGAGATCACCAATATAGTACAAGAGACTGTTAGAGATCACCAATATAGTACAAGAGACTGTTAGAGATCACCAATACAGTACAAGAGACTGTTAGAGATCACCAATACAGTACAAGAGACGGTTAGAGATGACCAATACAGTACAAGAGACTAATAGAGATCACCAATATAGTACAAGAGACTGTTAGAGATCACCAATACAGTACAAGAGACTGTTAGAGATGACCAATACAGTACAAGAGACGGTTAGAGATGACCAATACAGTACAAGAGACTGATACAGATCACCAATACAGTACAAGAGACTGTTAGAGATCACCAATATAGTACAAGAGACTGTTAGAGATCACCAATACAGTACAAGAGACTGTTAGAGATCACCAATACAGTACAAGAGACTGTTAGAGATCACCAATACAGTACAAGAGACTGTTAGAGATCACCAATATAGTACAATAGACTGTTAGAGATCCCCAATACAGTACAAGAGACTGTTAGATTTGCCAGATTCGCCATCTTACCGGAGACCAATGGATTTTCGTTCCTTGGCCCTCTAGGGGCCTGTTTGCACGTTTTTATTATAAATACTGATTGTGACAGGAGGGGGGAATACCCCAGATGAAGGCTATTTAGCCGAAACGCGTTGGGTCCCCACACCTTCTGTAACCTACTTTTTATGTCTAGAGCTCTTTTTATACGGATTATCAAGTGAGTGTATTCGGTATTTCTCATTTCAATAAAATTTTAGCAGTATTACACTATGTGGCCCTCTTTGTTTCCTTTTTAACCCCGGGAGAATTTCGGGAGGTTATCCACCCCTTTGACCAGGGAGACCTGTAAAGTGACACCCCTTCTGACCAGGGAGACCTGTGAAGGCACATCCAGGAGATCTTGGGAAGGATATCCACCCTACTGACCAGGGAGACCGGTGTAGTCGCTTCCAAGAGGCATCTATCCTTGGCTGATGGCACCCACACCACAGGAGTTACAGTGGAGCTGATCATTTAAGGCTACATTCCCTGCATTTTTCCTACCAGTATCTGGTAAGTGTACATCTTTTATTCGAAGATATATTTATTACCTCTGTTTTTCACTCGACCGGTGGGTCCAATGATAGACTTTGGCGATTTAACCTAAGGATACATATCGGTTATACCACATAATAAGTTTGTTTCTCTTGGAGCTGCATCTATGTGACTCTACTCTGGAAACAATTTGGGGTTATTGTTCTTGCGAGCTGCCTGATCTAATATCCAGTGGACTTATTGTTTTTTCTGTTTTTTCTGTCTGTGCATCATAAACCTTCGGGGCTTTAAATATCAATTCATATTTTTTTGGAAGAAGCGCAAGTTTTCTGTATTATTTCCACAGTACAAGAGACTGTTAGAGATCACCAATACAGTACAAGAGACTGTTAGAGATCCCCAATACAGTACAAGAGACTGTTAGAGATCACCAATACAGTACAAGAGACTGTTAGAGATCACCAATATAGTACAAGAGATTGTTAGAGATCCCCAATACAGTACAAGAGACTGTTAGAGATCACCAATACAGTACAAGAGACTGTTAGAGATCACCAATACAGTACAAGAGACGGTTAGAGATCACCAATACAGTACAAGAGACTGTTAGAGATCACCAATACAGTACAACAGACTGTTAGAGATGACCAATACAGTACAAGAGACTGTTAGAGATCCCCAATACAGTACAAGAGACTGTTCGAGATGACCAATAAAGTCCAAGAGACTGTTAGAGATCGCCAATATAGTACAAGAGACTGTTAGAGATCACCAATATAGTACAAGAGACTGTTAGAGATCACCAATATAGTACAAGAGACTGTTAGAGATCACCAATATAGTACAAGAGACTGTTAGAGATCACCAATACAGTACAAGAGACTGTTAGAGATCACCAATACATGGCCATGGGTTCTACTTTCTGCTCACTAACGCTGACGCCACCTACAGCTCAAAAACGCCGACGTTTTTATGGGGCCATTGACTAACATGGAGAGCTGCAAAAAACGCCAGAAAACGCCAGCGTCAAAAAACGTCCGTGTGTATGAGGCCTTATAGATTATCAATAAAGTACAAGAGCTGTTAGAGATCATCTCATATGTGATCTCAGGGAACCCCCCCTACGATAAATTATATCTACAGCTCACTGCACATTAGTCCCATGCACACCCAGCATAGTATGAATGCACGTGTCATTTTGCTCATTTCCACACATAGGACGGCCTATTCACATGAATGTAAAATATTTAAAATCCAACATGCAACACTCAGTAAAGTGAACCTAAATTATCAAAACATTGCAGTGTAGCCATGTTCTCCCTTGGGAGTGGCTGGTAGATGTAGTTCACCTGCCCGCTGCCCTCAATCACACTATGTCCACATATCCGGAGTCATGCAACAGGCCAGTACTTTGTTTTGTTATTTTATTTGAGGGGATAAAACTTGGATGGGGATAGGGATAACTGTGGGCTGCCCAAAGAATTAGATCACGGGACCTTCTATATACATCTGCAGTATATACACTCCAACTTCCTCCAGCTCAAGCACTTGCTGACTGTTCCTCTCCTTATTTCACTCCAGCACACTTCTTAGTTTCCTGACCTGAAAGCCAATTTATCAGGCCGCCATGACACTTCTTCCTCCACCACTACTAGCACATGGTCAGGCCTGCACTTTTGCCAGCAGGACCTCAGAACCACCCATTACAGGCAAGGGCCACGGGCTCCCGATTGTGTAGCTAAGTACGTTGGTGCTAGTGGAGTATTAATGTACTACAACTCCTAGCCCATCCTCTTCCAGGCCACTGCTTTCCTATCCAGTGAAACTCCTTCCCCTGACTGGCTCCTCCGACCTCCACAGACAGTCCACTATCCTCCCCCAGCCTGCTCATCCAGCTCCCTGGGTCTGTCACTCACCGACAACTGGTGGATCCTTTAAGGCAGTGGTTCTCAACTCCGGTCCCCAAGTATTACCTTGGGGAGATGCAGACTAGAATACTGCAATCACTTGCAGCAAATGATATCACCTGTGATGTATTTCAGTTATCCTGCAAACCTGGCCTGTTGAGGGGTCCCGAGGACCGGAGTTGAGAACCACTGCTTTAAGGCCTCATACACACGGACGTTTCTTAAAAAATAAACAAAACGTCGGGCCCGACGTCAAGGAAAAAAACTCAGCGTTTTTCGGCGTTATGCATTGGCGTTAGTGAGCGTCGGCGTCAATAGGCATTTTTTAAAAAAATGAATCCTCTGCTATTTTTCAACCTAAAAATGTCGGCGTCAAAAAACGCTGGTTAACGTTACAGCCTCAGAATGCGCTGGCCGTGGGTTCTAGTTTCAGCTCACTAACGCCGACGCCATCTACGGCTCAAAAACGTTGGCGTCTTTATGGGGCCATTGACTAACATGGAGAGCTGCAAAAAATGCCAGAAATCGCCGGCGTCAAAAAACATCCATGTGTATGAGGCCTTAAGAGGCTCTTAGAATGTAGAACGCTGCTGCTCTCCTGCTTGCTTGTGCTACTCCAGGAATCGACTCCACTCCCGGCTGCACCCAAGCCACCAGGCCCCAAGGTCACCCCCCCGGGTGTGGTCTGCTCCACAGCCTCTGCTTCATTCTCCTCTCTTCCACCCAAACTCTCCTCCCCCTGCTGGCAAATTACTGTATTTAAGGAGGCCTGCCCCCTGCCAATCCAAACTGTGGATTGGTCAGGGCTCCTTGCCACACATCAGAAAGTGACACCTCCTCATCCATTCGATTTTCCAGAGCTTTCCGAGCTCAAAAAGGAAGGAGTATTCAAGGGGTGTTCCTTCCTGCAATCTCCAGCCCTCCCTGAGCCACTCCTCAGCCCAGATCAAAACAACCAGGCCTGCACTCACTGTCACAGTACCTCCTAACCGTCCCTGAATGGGCGGGATTATCCCGCAGACTGAAGGCTTTCCCGCAATCCCCCAGAGGCAGGCAGAATCTCACTGTGTGTGAAAACCTTGCTGGATTGGACCTCCTGGCTGCTTTGGTGATTGGCTGAAACTCATAGCAATCCTCCTACTTGGCCACTCACTGTGCTGTGGGGTCAGTGTGTGTGCCTGAAAAGTTGCTGCACTGTGTTGCAGTGTCCTGCCAGATCATGGCAGACAGTCTGATTGTGAAGCCTGTGCCCAGAATGATATCTGATTAGATCATTGAAATACAGAAGCTGGGCTCAAGATGCAGACACAGTGGATCACTCATTCTGCCTGTTTTATCTGCACAGGACTCTGCAAGCCGGAGAAGAGGACAACAGAGTGTGCTGAGAAGGGGGGAGGGGCGAAGTGTTCTTGTCCCAATCTGAATTGGACTGCAATCTCTCCTGAGGTCTCTCTTCATCCCTGTCCACCTTCCCACTCCATCCTGCAATTACAAGTGCCAGTTTGACCACACTGACAGGGGGACTACAAGTGCCAGCATGACCACACTGGCAGGGGGACTACGAGTGCCAGTATGACCACACTGACAGGAGGACTACAAGTGCCAGCATGACTACACTGACAGGGGGACTACAAGTGCCAGCATGACTACACTGAAAAAGGGACTACAAGTGCCAGCATGACCACACTGACAGGGGGACCGCAAGTGACAGTATGACCACACTGACAGGGGGCCTACAAGTGCCAGCATGACCACACTGACAGGGGGCCTACAAGTGCCAGCATGACCACACTGGCAGGGGGACTACAAGTGCCAGTATGACCACACTGACAGGGGGACTACAAGTGCCATTATGACCACACTGACAGGGGGACCACAAGTGCCATTATGACCACACTGACAGGGGGACCACAAGTGCCATTATGACCACACTGACAGGGGGACCACAAGTGCCAGTATGACCACACTGACAGGGGGACTACAAGTGCCAGCATATCCTGAGTTATAGGGAAATGAGAAATTCCTGTATGCATAGGATAACAAAGGACTATATGTAGGTAACACACTTCTGAACCTCACACTCTGTATGAAACACACTCCTGAATACTTCCACACTTTGTGTAACGCACTCCTCCTTAGAGTGTTCAATACCATTTGTAATGGAAGTTTTTCATTCTTTTTTTTTAAAATGATTGTGTTGGGATTTGTGTCTGTGAGACTCTTGCTTGTCCAATCAAAGCGGGAAGCCTAGGTTTTGTTTAACCATGCCCCATAAGCCCCTCCCACTCTTAATCATTTGGCCACACCCATGTTGCCGCGGCATGCGTAGGGGCACTTCCTCTCTCAAGTGTCCCTCATTCTGAAGTTCAAAAGTTGGGAGGTATGCTGTCAGGCCTGACTAGATTTTTACCTCTCCTATCAAAAACGACAAAAATAGAGCACCTATCACTATGGGGGCGCTACACCAGTATTTTAGGTGCACCAGTCAAATACACTAAATGTGCCCTAAAATGTTTAAAGACTATGGTGTCCGTTTATCAAGCAGCGGAAAATAACCGCTGCTGAGTTCTCTGGCAGTCTCAGAGGAGATTGCCTGTTTATGAAGCGGTGTAGGTGGCTTCTCCTGAAGCGATCTACAAACACTTTGAACTGTGGAGAACGCCTCCTGTTATCGTAATCTCGCGAGACATAGCGAGTGAGGAGACCACCCTCCTCAGTAGCTCACACTACACCTCATTTTAATAAAATGTGCCATTCCATTTTATTACACATAACTTAGGTGTCGATTTATGAAACTGAACAAATGCGATCCCGAGGATCTCAGTTCATTATCGGTTTATGAAACAAAGATGATCAGGGGAGAACATGTTCTCCGCCAATCTTATCCGCACACTGAGAAGCTGTCATTGACTGAGACAGAAATGGCCAGCTTATGACGGTGCGATCTCAGCACCTCACTGGCAATCTCTGTCAGAATTCTCCTTCCCAGATTCTCCAGCCCAGAGGTGGTGAATCGGGGAGTGAAGAGAGAATCCCTAGGGAAATGAAGAGAAAGGAGGAAGATTATTGACTTCCTTCTTCCTCAATCAGACCCCCCAACACATTAACCATGTCCCTATGCCATGTTTATGTCTTATATATTGTGACGTTATGCAAGGCGATCGGTGGATGATATGTGTCGCCTCGCATGCGTTTATTTGGAGTGGACTAAAGTGGAAACCGGTTTTACCAGCCACCTTGGCAGGGTTGGCTCCAGACCAGATTTTGTGGTCCAGTGGAATCAACCATCAGGTGGTTTAAGTAACCAGGAAGAGAGGAAAGATTTGCTCTGGCCTGGGACTCAGGAGCCAGCAACCCTGAGAGAGCTGTACTGAAGCTTTACTAAAAGACAAAAACGAAAGGTTTGCATTATCATTATTTTGTGAGTGACTGGGAGAAGCCCTGCACCACTCAATTAGGGACAGTGAGGACATTTAGTAAGAGCCAGGATGGCAAGGATTTGTTTTCTGTTTTGTTTGTTTTCATACAACCTTTAAAAATAAAATTGGCTACAAGTCAGCTTTTAAGAAAATCTGCCACGTGGATTGCCTTTTTCCCAGGGAAGGTGATTCCCCTTGAGCTAACCCCCCACACATGGTGAACTCGGCAGGCATTTCCTGAACAAGTAGAAAGATTGAGAATATATTGAAAGCCCTGTTGCAGGCCACTACAACCCAGCAGGAGAAAAATCACCAACAACAGGAAGCAAACCGTCAACAATAGGTAACCAATCGCCAGATCGCACAGGCCACTGCAGCGCAGCAGGAGGCAAATGGCCAGCAGCATAAGGCGAGTCATCAAGCCCTTCCAGCGCAGCAGGAGAAAAATCACCAGCAGCATGAGGAGAGTCACCAAGCCATTGCAACCCAGCAGGAGATGAATCGCCAGTTTGCAGAGGCCCTTGTAGAATTAAAGAAGGTGTTTGCAACCAGCAAAATGGTGCGTACCAGCTATTTCCTGCAGAAGATGACACCTACAGATGATGTGGAAGCATACCTAGCAACTTTTGAAAGAGTCGCTGTTCGAGAAGGATGGCAAAAAGAGCAATGGGCAGGACTGCTAGCCCCTTTTCTGACAGGAGAACCCCAAAAGGCCTATTATGACCTGGAATCAGAGGCTGCCCAGGATTATGAGACACTGAAAGCCGAAATGCTTGCACGCATGGGCGTCACCATTGCAATCCGGGCTCAACGGATGCATCGCTGGTTATACAGTACTGACAAGCCACTCCACTCCCAAATGTTTGATTTGATAACCTAACGAAGAAATGGCTGCAGCCAGGGGCATTGCTAGGGGGTGGCTATTGGGGCTATAGCCCCGAGTCTGGGGCCCATAGCCCCGAGTCTCCTACCGAGTGGGTGCAGTTTTGCAATTAGCAGGTATGTCCCAGTCCGGAATGCAGGAGGCAGGGGCAGACTGGGCCGCTGTAGCGCTGGCTCTGGCGCCGCCCTCACCTACACCTGACTCTACTCCTGGTCACTGGTTGCTAGAGTTGCCTAGTGTCTAGCAACCAGTGACGTCACAGCCATGACTCCTTCCCTGCCCAGCATTCAAACCAGAGGATCTCTGGGGACCCTGATGTAAGTGGGGGGCTCCCTGGGGACCCTGATGCAAGGGGGGTCCGCACTCAGATATGTAACTATATATATATATATATATATATATATATATATATATATATATATATACACACACTCAAGCATATGACTTTCTTTACTTCGCTGCTATGGGCTCTGGCCCCAGATCTTTTGGAGACCTAGCAACGCCCCTGGCTGCAGCTAGAGACTTTGCCTGGCCCTAAGATTGTGGAGCGTGTGGTCATGGACCGTTATTTATGTGCGCTCCCTGCCACTTTAAGGAAGTGGGTCAGCCATGGGGACTTTAAGACTGCAAACCAGCTGGTTGACCTTGTGGAGAGATATACGGCGGCTGAGGACTTGTTGAACCCATCCGTGCCCCACTCCAATGTCTCTAGGGGAGAAAAATTGCCCTGAGGATCCTGTTTGACTGTTCCAGGGTTTAAAGCGTGGGAAGAAATTACAAGTCTGTTGCCACAGATAATGAGACTATGGGCTCAGGACCTGGAGATTGGCCAAATAGGTCAGGAAGGTCTCTGAGGCAGTTTAGAGACTGGCTACAGAACATATAAAATATTTAGAGTTGAGCGGACACCTGGATGTTCGAGTTTGTCGGGTTCGGCCGAACCTTGTGAAAACATTCGGGTTCGGCCCTGAACTCGATCCGAACTTGACCCCGGACACCGAACCCCATTGAAGTCAATGGTGACCCGAACTTTTGGGCACAAAAATGACTGTAAAAAAGTTATGGAAAGGGCTAGAGGGCTGCAAAAGGAAGCAAAATTGGGGTAAGAGTAGGACAAGTGCCCTGCAAACAAATGTGGATAGGGAAATAACTTAAAATGACATTTAAAAAATTGGAGGCGGTGGATGTGGAGTAGGAGCCTGGAGGTTGAGGAGGTGGTGACCGTGGCAGTGTAGGTGGAAGTGGTGGTGGAGGAGGAGGAGGTAGCCAACACTGTTTTTTGTTTCTTTGTTTTTTTTTTTAGAATTGCGGTAGCCCCCAAAATATTGAGACATATTCAAAAAAAAAAAAGGATACCAATGGCTGTGTGAGGCCGGTCTAAATGTCTATTCTGCACAAGGTACAGACCAGTCTTGTGGGATCCATGCCTGGTTCATTTTAATAAAGGTTAGCTTGTCCACGTTGGCTGTGGACAGGCGGCTGCACTTGTCTGTGATAACGACCCCTGCCGTGCTAAACACACGTTCAGACAATACACTGGCTGCAGGGCAGGCCAGCACCTCCAAGGCATAAAGGGAAAACTCAGGCCATGTGGCCAATTTGGAGACCCAGAAGATGAATGGGGCAGACACATCAGTCAGTACATGTAGGCATGTGCACACACACTGTTCCACCATGTTGCTGAAATGCTGCCTCCTGCTAAGATGTTGCCTATCAGCTGGTGGTGCTGTTTGTGGTGGCGTGCTGCTGACAAAGCTTTTCCACATTTCGGCCATGCTAACCCTGCCTTCTGAGGTGCTGGCGGTGCCACAGCTGTGTTGGCGACCTCTTCCTCCTCCTCTGCCTTCGCCTTGTGCTTCCACTGAGCCCCCGGTGTCATTTGGGAATGCCCTCAGCAGCACATCTACCAGAGTGCGCTTGTAGTCGCGCATCTTCCGATCACGCTCCAGTGAGGGAATTAAGGACGGCACGTTGTCTTTGTAACGGGGATCCAGCAGGGTGGCCACCCAGTAATCAGCACAAGTTAAAATGTGGGCAACTCGGCTGTCCTTGGGCAGGCACTGCAGCATGTAGTTGCTCATGTGTGCCAGGCTGCCCAGAGACAAAGACAAGCTGTCCTCTGTGGGAGGTGTATCATCTGTGTCCTCCGTATCCCCCCAGGCCACGCTCCAGTGATGCCCACGAGCTGCGTTGGGTGCCACCCTGCTGTGAACACGGTTCCTCCTCCTCATCATCCTCGTCCTCCTCATCCTCCAGAACTGTCCCCTGGCTTGAAAATTTTTTACCTGGCCTATGCTGGCCTGATAACCGTGGAAATGACCCCTCTTCCTCCTCCTCCTGTGCCGCATCTTCTTCCATCATCGCCCAAAGTGTTTTTTCAAGGAGACATAGAAGTGGGATAATAATGCTGAGAACAGTGTCATCGGCACTGGCCATGTTGGTGGACTACTCGAAACACCGCAATATGGTACACAGGTCTCGCATGGAGGCCCACTCGTTGGTTGTGAAGTGGTGCTGTTCCGCAGAGCGACTGACCCGTGCGTGCTGCAGCTGAAACTCCACTATTGCCTGCTGCTGCTCCCACAGTCTCTTCAGCATGTGCAAGGTGGAGTTCCACCTTGTGGGCATGTCGCATAGGAGTTCCACTGCAGCGCAGACAGGCGAGCAGCAGCAGGGTGAGAACGCCGAAAGCGCGCACAGACGGCCCGCACTTTCTGCAGCAGCTCTGAAATATCCGGGTAGTTTTTTAGAAATTTCTGCACCACCAAATTCAGCACATGCACCAGGCAAGGGATGTGCGTCAAACTGGCTAGGCCCAGAGCTGCTACGAGATTTCGCCCATTATCGCACACCACCAGGCCGGGCTTGAGGCTCAGTGGCAACAGCCACTCATCGGTCTGTTCAATGCCTGTCCACAGCTGCTGTGCAGTGTGGGGTTTATCCCCCAAACATATCCGTTTTAAAACAGCTTGCTGTCGTTTCCCCCTGGATGTGCTGAAGTTGGTGGTGAAGGTGTTATGCTGGGCGGGTGAGGAGGTGGTAGAGGAGGAGAAGGAGGAAGCGCAGTAGGAGGAGGAGGCAACAGGAGGCAAAGAGAAATGCCCTGCAATCCTCGGTGGCAGAAGGACATGCACCAAACACCCACCCGCCACTACATTTGCCCAGTGTGCAGTTAGCAGTATAGCATCCCTGCTCGTGCTTACTGGTCCACGTATCAGTGGTTATGTGGACCTTGCCACAGATGGCGTTGCGCAGTGCACACTTGATCTCGTCCCCGACTTGTTTGTGCAGGGAAGGGATGGCTCGCTCCACTTTTGCAACCTGCTTCCTTTTTTGCTGTGCTGGTGCCTCTGTGCGACCACCACCTCTTCCTCCAAACTGCACACGTCACTCGCATGACCCTCATTCCATGTGGGGTCTAGGACCTCATCATCCTCCTCCACATCATCTTCCACCCACCCTTCACTACTGCCCTCCTTGTCAGTCTGCACACTGTGGAAAGCCGCAGCAGTTGGCACCTGTGTTTCGTCATCATCAGAGACGTGCTGCGCTGGTGTTTCCATGTCCTCATCCTGCAACAGAAGTGGTTGGGCATCGGTGCACTCGATGTCTTCCACTTCAGGGGCAGGGCTATGTGGATGGCCCACGGAAAGCACACCAGGAGAGTCATCAAAAACCATAAGAGACTGTTGCATGACTTGGGGCTCAGACTGCTTGGCTGATTTACAAGGGGCTGAGGTGAAAGACAGATGGCCATGGGGTTCAAGTGCCAACTCTGAGCTTTCATCAAGGGACCAGGTGGAAGACAATGTGAAGGAACTGGAGGCATTGTCAGCCACCCAATCTACTATCGCCTGTACTTGTTCTGGTCTCACCATTCGTTGAGCGCCATTCGGGCCTACCATATGTTGAAGGTTCTGTCGGCTACCTGAGGAAGGTGTTTCACTTGTGCGTGTAGCTGGCACAGATCGACCATGTCCTCTCCTTGCAACAGGAGCTTCAGCAACACCACCAACACCAGCAGCACCACGACCACATCCCTTAATTGACTCTCTCCTCATTCTGGACACAAATGTACTATGTAGCACTATTTATTAATACTAAAAAAAAAATAATAAATTATTATTCTTTTTTTAAAAAAAAAAAAGAAAATTGTAGATGCATTTTTTATTTTTGTGCAAGAAATGCACCGCTCAGCCCAGCAGCAGGAACCTCTCCACCGCTCACACCAGCAGCAGGAACCTCTCCCTACACCAGTATGAGATGATTTTAGAACAATAATCTCCCCCTCATAGCACCGACAGGAACCTCTCCCTAATGCAGTAGGAGATGGTTTTAGAATGATAAACTCTCCCTCAGAGCACCAACAGGAACGTCTCCCTAATGCAGTAGTAGATGGTGTTAGAATGATAATCTCTCCCTCAGAGCACCAACAGGAACCTGTCCCTAATGCAGTAGTAGATGGTTTTAGAATGATAATCTCTCCCTCAGAGCACCAACAGGAACGTCTCCATAATGCACTATAAGATGGTTCTGAACGCTAATGTCTCCCTCACAGCACAGACAGGAACGTCTCCCTAATGCACTATAAGATGGTTCTGAGCGCTAATGTCTCCTTCACAGGACCGCAATGAAGGTCTCCCTAATGCAGTCTGAGATGGTTGTGAACGATGATCTTTCCCTCACAGCTTGTTGATTGGCTGCCCAGCAGCTATAGAAAAGGCACCAAAAATACCCGAATACCGAACCCGGACTTTTTTTCAAATGTTTGGGTTCGGTGCACGGACACCCTAAAGTCCGTTACGGACCCGAACTTTACAGTCTGGGTTTGCTCAACTCTAGTCATATTGCTGCTAACTGTTCCCTAAATGATGAACCAATGCAATGTGCTAATGCTTACTTGAAAAAATGCATATCTCTTTTTGCACAGGTAACATGTACTGCAACATGTCAGGAACGCATGGAAAAGCAAATTGTGCAATTTCAGTTGATGGAAAGCCAGTCCCAGCTCTGCTAGATTCTGGTAGTGTGGTGACCTTAGTCAAAGGTGATTGTGTAAATCCCGCAAATTTAAACCCTAGCACTATTTGGGTTATTTGCATACATGGTAACACACGTGATTACCAGGCTGCTGTGGTTGAGACAGAATATACCTTGGGGCCTAGTGACACATCCAGTGGGGGCGGTACCCTTACTGCTTCATGAGGTCCTAGTGGGGAGAGATTTTTCCACACTTTTGGAGTTTATGGGAAAAGGAAGGAGTCGAGAGGACAAAGCTCCTCCTGCTGCGGAAACACTGAAACTCACTACGGACCGGTCATATAATGGGGGACATCTGGGTATCGAGAAGACCAGGGAGAGAATAACCCGGAGATCCTTTTTATATATGCAGATGTCAAAGAATATTGTGAGTCATGCCCAGAGTGTCAGTATTCTGCACCATCGCCCCATTTTTGCAGGCCGCTGGTACCATTACCAATCATTGAAGTGCCTTTTGAAAGGATTGGCATGAATCTGGTGGAACCAGTAGTAAAGTCTGCCCGAGACCATCAGAACATACTGGTAATACTGGACTATGCCACTCAATATCCTGAAGCCATTCCTTAGCGAAATACCTCAGCTAAAACTATTGCCAAAGAGCTTGTCTAGGTATTTAGTCATGTGGGTATTCCAAAAGATGTATTGACAGATCAAGGTACCCCATTTATGTCCAGAGTCCCTAAAGAATTGTGTAACTTGTTCAAAATCTCCCATCTCCGTACCTCTGTCTACCACTGCAAACTGATGGGCTTGTGGAGAGATTTAACAAAACAATCACAAGCATGTTTAAAAAGGTGGTGGACAAAGATGGGAGAAATTGGGATTTTTTTGCTACCATACCTCATGTTTGCCATACGGGAGGTACCTCAGGCATCACCAGGTTATTCCCTTTTGAACTACTCTATGGGAGACATCCCACGGGATTGCTAGATGTTGCAAAAGAAACATGGGAGGGAGCAATCACGCCTTATAGAAGCATCATTGAGCATATCTCACTGATGCAAAATAGAATCACTACTGTCCTGCCGCTTGTACGGGAACATATGGAGCAAGCCCAGGAGGCCCAGAGAAGGGTTTCTAATCGGGGTGCCAAGACCCGGGTCTTCAGCCCTGGTGATAGAGTGCTGCTACTAGTCCCCATCGTTGAGAGTAAATTCTTAGCAAAGTGGCAGGGTCCCTTTTGAAATTATGGAAAGATTAGGAGAGGTAAACTACAAAGTTTACCAGCCAGGGAAAAGGAAAGCCGAGCAAATATATTACGTACGGCTGAATTCACACCAGTCCGGTGCTAATTCCAGCCCTGACGCCAGTGAGAAGGACAGGGGTTGTTGTTCAGTGTCTCCTGTCCGATCTCACAGTGAGCAGGGGAAAAGATCCTCGTGCAATACGGAACACATCTGCGTGTCAAATGCGTTCCCATTGAACATAATGGGCTGGGAATTCGCACCGCACTGCACAGAAAACGCACACGTTTTCTGTGCAATGCGGACCGCACCTATGTGAACTGGACACATTGAAAACAATGTGTTTTCAAGTGTCCTGCAAATTGGATGTGGTGAAATCTGCATCCAATTCACATAGGTGTGAACCCAGCCTCAATCTCTTGAAACCTTGGAAGGGCAGAGAGACTTTACTGGCAATGCCAACCCCCCAAAAGGCCATGACCACCGTGACTCCTGAACAGTGCCGGGACAAGGTCATTTGGTGCCCAGGGCGAAGATGGCAAACTGCGCCCAGCCCCCGGGTGTAAAGAAAGAGTCGCTGTCATTTCAAAACAAGAAAATATTTAAAACAAAACAAATTAAATTAGGTTTCATAAAACAGAATTCACAGGGGAGTAGGTGGGTGGGAGCATGCACCTGAAACAGGCAGTGATGTACGCATTTTGGAGAAAGTATGAGCATGCTCTGGAAGATATAAGGGGGCTCTCTGAAGGTACTATGCCTCCAGAGGGCCCCCTTAATGCCTCCAGAGTGCCCCATTGGGATCAGTAGCAGTAGTGGTGGGGAGAAACGATGGGATCAGGGGCAGAGGGAGGATGGTGGGGAGGTGGGATCAGGGGCAGAGGGATGGTGGTGGGGGGATGGGATCTGGGGCAGAGGGATGGTGGTGGGGTGGGTGGGATCAGGGGCAGAGCAGTGGCGGGGGGGATGAGAGGGTGACACTCACCTTCTCCCAGTGTCAGTGGATTCCCCCTCCTTGCTCAGTGCTTTCAGTCTGATACCAGTATCTTCAGTAACACTTCTCCTGACATGGGGACACTGTCTGCACATCTGCTAACAAAAGGGAGAGCTCCTCCCCCTTCACTCGACTGGCCCATCAGCTAATCAGATGACTTTCTCCTCCACTCTCCTCCTCCCGACATGGATCTGCTTGGAGGAATGGGCGGAGCACTGTGCTAGTAGCAGTGAGTGCACAACGTATACATTGTCCCAATGATCGCTTCTACACTAGGTCACAGCTCTCTATGCTCCCCTCCTTCTGAGTCCTCCCATCCAGTGGCATCACTAGGGTTGGTATCTGATGCGATAAAACAAGGTGTCACCCCCCCTTCGCCCTATTTTTGGGCCAGGAGCAAAGCGTTGGAGCTCATTGTGGCGGTCAATAATTGCCTAACCTGCTATCCTCTAGCCCTAATACTGTCTGCAGAGGCAGTATTAGGGATAAAGGATAGCACATTAGGCAGTTCCTAATGACTCAGTCCCTAGGATCAGTAAAGGATAATTGCTGACAGGCCCTCTTACCAGACCCATCGAAACTGCAGCAGTGATCCTCCGGCTGGATGTTTGCTCACTCTGTGTTGCCCAGGGCGACTCTGGTCAGTAGTGTAGCATGTCTGTTCCCTGGTAGTGGCTCAGTGCATCTCTCTCTGGTGGTGCTGGTTAGCAGTGTGGCTCTCTCTGGTGGCTCTGGTTAGTGTGCTGGCACTGGTTAGCAGCGTGGCTCTCTCTAGTGGCACTGGTTAGCAGCGTGGCTCTCTCTGGTGGCACTGGTTAGCAGCGTGGCTATTGTTAACAGTGTAGTGCTCTCTGGTGTCTCTCTCTAGTGGCGTTGGTTAGCAGCATGGCTCTCTCTGGTGGTGCTAGTTTGCAGCGTAGCTCTCTCTGGTGGCACTGGTTAGCAGCGTGGTTCTCTGGTGGCTTTTGTTAGCAGTGTGCCTCTCTCTAGTGGCGCTGGTTAGCAGCATGGTTCTTGTTAGCAGCGTGGCTCTCGTTAGCACCGTGGCTCTCTCTAGTGTTGCTGGTTAGCAGCATGGCTATCGTTAGCAGCGTGGCTCTCTGGTGGCTCTTGTTAGCAGCGTAACTCTCTTTAGTAGCGCTGATTAGCAGCATGGCTCTTGTTAGCAATGTGGCTCTCGTTAGCAGAATGGCTCTCTTTGGCTTCCCCCAGTACACTCCTCTTTCTGTCCTTTGGAGCAGTTACAAGTATAGCATTCATTCTCCCAGCTTGTTTCTTTCCCCCAGCAGAGTACATGCTGAGAGTTGTAGTCTCCTCCCTGTGGAAAAGAATGGGTCGCCGATCTTCTGGGACTACATGTCCCATGATGCTCCACTAGTCTGGTGTGATTGGCCCTCCCCTGTGGCTCTCTCTGGTGGCGCTAGTTAGCAGCGTGGCTATTGTTAGCAGTGTAGCTCTCTCTCTGGTGTCTCTCTCTAGTAGCGCTGGTTAGCAGCATGGCTCTCTGGGGGCACTAGTTTGCAGCGTAGCTCTCTCTGGTGGCGCTGGTTAGCAGCGTGGCTTTCTGGTGGCTCTTGTTAGCAGTGTGGCTCTCTCTAGTGGTGCTAGTTAGCAGCATTGCTCTCGTTAGCACCGTGGCTCTCTTTAGTGGCGCTGGTTAGCAGCGTGGCTCTCCTTAGCAGTGTGGCTCTCTCTAGTGGTGCTGGTTAGCAGCGTGGCTCTCGTTAGTAGCGTGGCTCTCTGGTAGCTCTTGTTAGCAGCGTGGCTCTCTTTAGTGGTGCTGGTTAGCAGCATAGCTCTCATTAGCAGCATGGCTCTCTCTGGCGGTGCTGGTTAGTAGCAAGGCTCTCGTTAGCAGCGTGGCTCTCTGGTGGCTCTCATTAGCGGTGTGGCTATCTTTGGTGGCGCTGGTTAGCACTGTGGCTCTAGTTAGCTCTCTCTGGTGGTGCTGGTTAGCAGCATGACTCGTTAGCAGCGTGGCTCTCTCTAGTGTCGCTGGTGGGCAGCGTGGCTCTCTCTGGTGGGGCTGGTTAGCAGTGTGGCTCTCTTTAGCAGCGTGGCTCTCGTTAGCAGCATGGCTCTCTCTGATGGCACTGGTTAGCAGCGTGGCTCTCTTTGGCTTCCCTCAGTACACTCCTCTTTCTGTCTTTTGGAGCAGTTACAAGTATAGCACTCATTCTCCCAGCTTGTTTCTAGGCTCTTTCTCTCCCTCTCTTTTTCCCCCCAGCAGAGTCCATGCTGGGAGTTTGTAGTCTCCTCCCTGTGGATAACAATGGGTCGCCGATCTTCTGGGACTACATGTCCCATGATGATCCACTAGTCTGCTGTGATTTGCCCTCCCCTGTGGCTAATGGGGAGGGAAAAAGAGCAGGCAGGAAGCTGGGCAGCGAAACTAATGAGAGAGCTGCTCTGTCTTCTCCCGCACTGCTGACAGGAGAAGGGGGGCGAGCGGGGGAAACACTCTGACAGCCCGCAGCTCTCCTCCCCCTTGTCACACCGCCACTGTCACGGCTTCACTGATGGGGGGGGCGGAGGGAGGGGAGCTTGACAGCACCCGCTACAACTACCAGATTCCTGGTGTCACCCCTCTGGCGGGTGTCACACCCGGGTGCGGTCCGCCCTCCCCCCCCTCCCCGCACCCCCATAGCAACGTCGCTGCTACCATCCCGCTTTCGGCCAGCCTCTCAGTGTGTGATTGGGGTGGGGAATAGGAAGCAGCTGTCAGGGGAAGTATCCCCACTCCCCAGGGAGTGAATAACGGAAGAGCTGGTCTGTTCTAAGCTTGTGCCGAGTGCAGGAGTGCACTTGGCATAGCATTGCAGGTGTAGCTATTAGTGGCTGGTGTGTCCAGCCAAATTTTAAAAACACACGGCCAACAATTCACCTGTGCCCCCCCCCTTCCTCCAGTAAATGGTACCGCCCAGGGCATCCGCCCCTGCCTTGTACCTGCCCTGCTCCTGAAGTACCTATGACGAACCCCATACTCTTGAGGAGGCTTCCCTTGCCCGGTACCAGCACGATCCAAGATCCTTCAGAGCACCCAGACTTTAGCCGTAACTCAATGTAGGGTGGATAACAGCATAAAACTTTATTTGAAGCACACACACACAAGTGTATATTTCTGGAGACAATTCCCCTCCTTGTTGGCATAAAGACACAGGGTGGGATAAACTTTACATCCAATCACATCAGGCACAGGTACTTTCAACTTATCAACATAACTATAAATAAAATCCAGGCATGCAACCAACTTTGTTAGAGGTACAGAAACATAACCTTTCAACAATTATTTAAAACAGTAATTGGGCGCGCAGACCACTTGTTTCATGGAGAGACCTGTTAAAGGAGCTTTTCCTCTCCTATGACTTGGGCATGCGCACCTGCACACAGTTCAAATGTCCAATGTCAGTGTTCTAATCGTAGTAAAGAATAGGGATGCTGTTCGTGTTCGGATCGAACGTACTGTGACAGCCGGCAGGTAAAGACGCCTGGTTGCGTGCAGGGTGGCAGGTACATCTACCCAAGATTCAAAGTCTATACAGACTTATACTACTAGGACGAGTGCTGAGTCTTGCAGGGGTAGAAGTAATGAGTCCAGCTGGGTTGAGCTGGCTCATTAAGACCTCTACATAAACTCCCAGCAAGCATAGGTGAGTGTGCCACCCTGGAACCAGGTTCTGTGTCAGGTCAACAGACTGGGGAGTGTAACATCTTGTCTGGTAAGAAGCTTGTGTGGCTGACTGTTCAGTGAGAGATAGGAGCTAGGTACAGCGGTAGGCTGTACCCAACTGACAGACAGGGAAACCTATTGTGTAGTCAGTGGCCAAGTGGTCTAGGATTTATTTTGTTGTTTGTTTTTGTTTTGCTGTTTTTCACATTGTATCTAGTGAGAATAAACTACCATTTTGTTTTCCTCTGAAACTGCTGTGTCGATGTGCCCAAATTGTGTAGTGTACCCTTCCATGGGGTCAAACACACCCGCTGCCAAGCTAACTCCCTTACAGTGGTGGAGGAAGCTAGGGGCATTTTTGTTTTTTAAAAGGCCAGCATGGAAGAAATACTTAGACAGTTTGCTGTAGCGCATGCTAATCCACAACAAACGAATGCTAGTCTACAACAAGCAAACGCTAATCAGCAGCGAGCTCTCCAGCAAAGTATGGAAGCACAGCAACAAGACCAGCAACAATCTGAGGCTCGCTTAATTGAGCTGTTACAGAAGCAAGAGCAGAGACTTCAACAGCAAATGGATGCCATAACACAACAACGTCCGCAGACCAGTGAGGCAAGTGGTTCCAGTAATACATCTTCATTTTGTGTGAGCCGTTTACTGCCAAAAATGACTGGAGAGGATGATCCTGAAGTGTTTCTGACCACATTTGAAAGGACTGCAGAAAGAGAAAAGTGGCCTAAGGAACAGTGGGCTGGATTGGTGGCTCCTTTATTTGCTGGTGAATCGCAGAAAGCGTATTATGACTTAGAGCCGGACCAAGCAAAAGACTATGTTGTGCTGAAAACAGAAATATTGGCACGGCTGGGTGTCACCCTGGCTGTCCAGGCTCAGCGTGTGCATAACTGGACTTTCCAACTTGAAAAGCCCCCCAGGTCATAAATGTATGATCTCATTCACCTGGGCAGGAAGTGGCTGCAACCTGAAACTCCGACAGCACCAAAGATTGTGGAACGTGTGGTAATGGATCGGTTCCTGAGGTCTTTACCTACTGCTATCCAAAAGTGGGTAAACCATGGAAACCCGGATACGGCCGACAAGCTTGTGGATCTGGTAGAGAGGTACTTGGCTACAGAGAACCTGACCGCCTCTCCTAGGGACTCACAGACTTTCCACCCTAAGACCAGACCATCCCCATCGGCGGGTAAGATGACTTCAATGGGTAAGGGTGGAGAGCGTCAAAGTCGCAGGAATCAACAAAAAAGTTTATTTGTAATCGTTGCCGGCAAGAGGGACATATTGCAGCCAATTGCCCAGTTGTGGATGAGCCTATGGAATGTGACTATCTAAGAGACAGACGTCAGTTGCTGTTTGCGACAGTTGCATGCACTGCCACTCGGGGGAACTGAAAAACATTTATACAAAATGTGTATTAATGATAAAAATGTTGTTGTGTTGCTAGATTCAGGTAGCCTGGTGACATTGATCAAAGCTGAATTAGTTACTACAGAGGTCTCTAGGAATAACAAGGTGGCTGTTATTTGTGTACATGGGGACACCAGAGAGTATCCTGTGGCTAAAGTGTTTTTTGCGACCCCCAAAGGTAACCTATCTCATCAGGTGGGGTTGGTGCCTCACTTACCACATGATGCTATTGTGGGGAGGGATTTCCCATAATTATGGGAACTCTGGGATGGTCCTGAACCCCCCACAGAAGCCCCTAGAGGCCAGGAAGAGGAATCCCAGGTATCCTCTGAGAAAAGAGAGACTTCTCCAGATTTTCCCTTGTCGGTGTTGACAGGAGAGACTCGGGAAACTGGGGAGGAACCAACATTTTCAGACGAGAACATGCGGTCTGTAGAGTTCTCTGAATTAGAGGTTCACAGGGAAAAATTTGCCACAGAACAGGTAAAAGACCCCACCCTGATAAAGGCGTGGGAAAATGTGGTAAAGATAGATGCTGAATTAGTGAACCCAGATCAGTCTTACCCATGCTTTATTGTGGAAAGGGATCTGTTGTATCGGGTTGCCAAAAAGGTGGATGAAACCAGTGAGCAACTTGTGGTACCCAAACCCTATAGGAAGTTGGTATTGGAATTAGCCCATGGGCACATTTTGGGAGGTCATTTTGGGGGCAGAAAAAAACAGAGAGAGAGTATTGCAAAGGTTCTATTGGCCTGGGGTCATGAAGGAAATAGAAAATTATTGTTCCTCCGGCCCTGTGTGTCAGAAGTCGGCACCTTTGTCGCATTTCTGTAACCCACAGGTACCTCTCCCCATCATTCAGGTTCCCTTTGAGAGGATCGCAATGGATTTGGTAGGTCCGATACTGAAGTCCGCTAGGGGGCATCATGGACTATGCCACCCGCTATCCCGAAGCGATCCCTCTTAGAAATGCCTCCGCCAAGATGATAGCCAAAGAGCAATTTCTGGTCTTCAGCCGTGTGGGTATTTGTGAGGAATTGCTTACAGACCAGGGTACCCCATTTATGTCCAGGGTAATGAAAGAGTTGTGCAAGTTGTTTAAAGTGACACAATTACGTACATCCATGTATCACCCTTAAACAGATGGGTTGGTTGAAAGGTTTGTCAAAACCCTAAAACAAATGTTAAAAAGGTGGTGGATCTAGATGAAAAGGATTGGGACTTTAATACCCTACTTGATGTTTGCTATTCGGGAAGTACCACAATTCTCTACCGGATTCTCGCCCTTCGAGTTACTCTATGGGAGACACCCAAGAGGGCTGTTGGATATCGCCAAGGAAACTTGGGAAAGTGAGAGTTCTCCCCACCTGAGTGTGATTGAGCATGTTGCTCTAATGCAAGATAGAATTGCACAAGTAATGCCAATCGCCAAGGAACACTTGGCCCAAGCGCAAGTAGCACAGCAAAGGGTGTACAACTGTAAGGCCAAATCCCATACTTTTTCAACGGGGGATAGGGTGTTGGTACTAATCCCTACGGTCGAAAGCAAATTCCTGGTCAAATGGCAGGGCCCTTATGAGATAATTGAACAAATGAGTGAGGTGAACTACAGGGTCAGACAACCAGGACGGCGAAAGCCAGAACAGATATACCACATTAATCTGTTGAAAGCCTGGAGGGATAGAGAATGCCTAGTCGCAGAGACCTTGGTGTCGCAGACTCAGTCTGATTGCTTAATTCCTGAGGTGAGAATAGCAATCACCTTATCAAAACCCCAAAAACAGGAGGTGAAAGAGTTTGTGCTCCGCAACAGAGCGGTGTTCTCTGAGCTGCCGGGACAAACATCTGGGGTAGTGCATGACATTATCACCCCGCCAGGTGAAAGGGTAAAACTAAAGCCCTATCGAATACCAGAGGCCCGAAGGGAGGCAATATGGGCTGAAGTTCAACGAATGCTTGAATTAGGTGTGATAGAGTCCCAGAGTGACTGGTCCAGCCCGATCGTTTTAGTGCCCAAACCCGATGGGAGCTGGCGATTTTGTAATGATTTCCGGTAGTTGAATAAAGTTACAAAATTTGACACCTACCCCATGCCACGCATAGATGAACTGATCGACCGGCTGGGAACAGCCCGATATATGACGACCCTTCATCTCACCAAGGGGTATTGGCAAATTCCCCTAGCTGAGTCAGTGAAGGAGAAAACGGCATTTGTAACACCAGAGAGGGCATTCTAGTATAAAAGAATGCAATTTGGGTTACAAAATGCACCAACCACGTTCCTGCGGAAAATGGATACAATTCTGAGGCCCCATCAGAAGTATGCTGCAGCCTACCTGGACGATGTGATTATCCACAGTACGGATTGGGCCTCACATCTGCCAAAAGTGCAAGCTGTACTAGACTCCATAAGGGAAGCTGGGTTCACGGCTAATCCAAAAACGTGTACCATTGGACAGGCAGAGGCCAAATATTTGGGGTACACTATAGGGAGGGGAATAAAAAAAACTCAAATCAACAAAGTGGAAGCCATAAATAGCTGGCAGCGCCCCAACAGCAAGAAGCAGGTTTGAGCATTCCTCGGAATTGCTGGATACTATCGTTAATTCATTCCTCACTTTGCTTCGCAGGCTGTGCCCCTAACCAACCTGACAAAAGGGAAAGCATCTTCCATGGTGAAATGGATTCCGGAGGCTGAAGCAGCCTTTCAGGCTTTAAAGAAAGCCCTATGTAGCTAACCAGTGCTGTACTCCCCGGACTTCGCTAAGGACTTTGTGGTACAGACTGATGCGTCAGACGTAGGCTTTGGAGCAGTGTTGTCCCAGGTCTGGAACGGAGAAGAGCACCCAGTCATTTATCTTAGCAGGAAACTGAAACCCCATGAAGAAAATTATGCCACAATTGAAAAACAATGTCTAGCGGTGAAATGGGCACTAGACTCCCTGCGATACTATGTGCTGGGTAGACACTTTCATCTGATTACAGATCACGCACCCTTAAAGTGGATGGCCCAAAACAAGGAGACCAATAGAAGGGTAAATCGTTGGTTTCTGGCTCTGCAAGATTACAACTTCACCGTGAAGCATCGCCCTGGGGTTCAAATGGGGAACGTGGATGCTCTATCTCGGGTACCTGCGTACCTGGCTGCGTGTGTCCCAAACCCCAGTTTGAAACAAGAGGGGGGGGTATGTGACAGCCAGCAGGTAAAGACGCCTGGTTGCGTGCAGGATGGCAGGTACATCTGCCCAAGATTCAAAGTGTATACAGACTTATAGTACTAGGGGGAGTGCAGGGGTAGAGGTAATGAGTCCAGCTGGGTTGAGCTGGCTCATTAAGACCTCTACATAAACTCCCAGCAAGCATAGGTGAGTGCTCCACCCTGGAACCAGGTTCTGTGTCAGGTCAACAGACTGGGGAGTATAACATCTTGTCTGGTAAGAAGCCTGTGTGGCTGACTGTTCAGTGAGAGATAGGAGCTAGGTACAGCGGTAGGCTGTACCCAGCTGACAGACAGGGAAACCTATTGTGTAGTCAGTGGCCAAGTGGCCTAGGATTTATTTTGTTGTTTGTTTTTGTTTTACTGTTTTTCACATTGTATCTAGTGAGAATAAACTACCTTTTTGTTTTCCTCTGAAACTGCTGTCGACCTCAAATTCTTCAGCTCCATCGACCATGACAGTGGCAGGGGGAGCTATAGCTCTATTGGGGAAGGGGTCCAGGGCCACCGGCTTCAGTAAGGACACATGGAACACTGGGTGTATCCGTAGGCACGGTGGGAGTTCCAACTCATAGGAGACCTGGTTGACCTTCCTTTTAATTGAGAAGGGGCCTATGAATCGTGGGCCCAGCTTTCTCGACGGGCAAGAAAGTTTCAAATTCTTGGTAGACAACCAAGTCTTGTCACCGGGTAGGAAGTTGAGCTCACCCCGTTTTTTTCTTGTGGAAAGCTGCATTGGTAGCTTCTTGCGACTTGGCAAGTGTCTCCTGCAAGAGTTTCCAATTGGCCCTGAAAAACTGAGCTATTTCGTGTGCTGCTGGTACCGCACTCTCGCCTGCCAGACTGGGAAGCATGGTAGGGTGGAATCCGTAATTGGCCCAGAAGGGTGATTGCTTAGTCGCAGAATGTACTGAGTTGTAATAGGCCAAGGATAGCAGCGTGCACCAGTCATCTTGCGAGTATACGGAAAAACAACTGAGATATTGATCCAATGTTTGGTTTGTCCTCTGTCTGGCCATTGGTTTGAGGGTGGTATGTGGTTGAGAAGGACAGGTCAATCTCCAGAGCCGCACAGAGGGCTTTCCAGAAACGAGAGGTGAACTGGACCCCCGATCGGAGACAATGTTCTCTGGGATGCCATGCAGCCGGATGACTTCCTTAATAAAGATCTCCAAGGTTTCTCTTGCGGTGGGGGTGCCCTTCATCGGAAGGAAGTGTGCCATCTTTGTGAGTCTATCCACAACCATGAAGATTGTGGTGTGCCCTTTGGCTGGGGGTAGCTCTACTATAAAGTCCATTGAAATTTTTGACCATGGCCGGTCAGGTATAGGAAGAGGTTTCAAGAGCCCCCAGGCCTTGGTCTTGTCCGTCTTGTTTCTGTCACAAGTAGAACAGGAGCGGACATAAGCCAGACAGTCTTCAGAAAGCAGCGGCCACCAAAAAGAGCGCAGCACCAGTTCAGTAGTTTTCCGGGTGCCGAAGTGCCCGGCAAGTTTGTGGTTGTGATGACATTTTAAAATCACAGGACTTAGCTCCATGGGAACATAGATTTGGTTATGATGCCACCAGAGACCATTCTTCCAGGTCAGCCCTTGGCCAGGTGATGCTGATGAGTAGAGTTGAGCGAACCCGAACTGTAAAGTTCGGGTCCGTACCGAACTTTGGGGTGTCCGTGACCCAGACCCAAACTCGGACATTTGAAAAAAGTTTGGGTTCAGGTTCTGGGTTTGGGTATTTGATCACGCATGTTGAATAGCTGCAGGCCAGCCAATCAACAAGCGTTTCACTGGTTTGCCCTTAGAAGCCATCACAGCCATGCCTACTTATGGCATGGCTGTGATTGGCCAGTGCATCATGGGACACAGCCTCTTTATAAGCTGGAGTCACTTAGTGCTGCTCTCTGGGTAGTGTAGGGATAGGATGCTGCCGGCGCTGTGAGGGACAGATTGCAGATATAATAACATCTCATCGATCTGATTGTGGACTAGGTAGAGATTACTACTACTACTGCTTTGAGGGACAGATTGCAGATCGCACCCTGCATTACAGAACGATCTGCTTTGAGGGACAGATTGCAGATCTCATCTTGCATTACCGAACGATCTGATTGTGTTACCAAACGATCTGATTGTGGACTAGGTAGAGATTACTACTACTACTGCTGCTTTGAGGGACAGATTGCAGATCTCATCCTGCATTACAGAACGATCTGATTGTGGACTAGGTAGAGATTACTACTACTACTGCTTTTAGGGACAGATTGCAGATCAAATAACATCTCATCCTGCATTACAGAACTATCTGACTGGACTAGGTAGAGTCTACTGCTTAGAGGGACAGATTATTGTTCTAAAATCATCTCCTAGTTCTATAGGGTCAGGTTCCTGCTGTTGCTGTAAGGGACAGATTATTGTTCTAAAATCATCGCCTACTCCTATAGGGTCAGGTTCCTGCTGTTGCTGTAAGGCACAGATTATTGTTCTAAAATCATCGCCTACTCCTATAGGGTCAGGTTCCTGCTGTTGCTGTAAGGGACAGATTATTGTTCTATAATCATCTCCTAGTTCTAAAGGGAGAGGTTCCTGCTGGTCCTGTAAGGG
>BLSH010503080.1:63844-76937 GCA_018402905.1 Glandirana rugosa
ATATTTTTATCTGTTTTCCTCCGGTTTTGCGTAATAGCTACGACGTTTTCGTGTAGTTCTCTTAGAACTCTGGGATGAATACCATCAGGGACCATTGCTTTATTAAGCTTTAACCGAGCCAGTTCCTCAGCTACCTCTGTCTCCAGAAATCCTAGAAATGAACCAGCATTACTAGAACCAATATGATTCCCTAACTTGTTATCATTAGTGCAGTCTGTTTCTGAGAAGACTGAACAAAAGTAATTGTTTAAATGGTTTGCTACATCCTGGTCTCCCTCAACATATGTGTTGTGCCCAGTTTTCATTTTGGTGATCCCATTGTATTTTTTCCTTCTATCACTAATGTACCTAAAAAAGGTTTTATCTCCTTCCTTAATAGACTTGGCAATTTCCTCCTCTTTCTGTGCTTTTGCAGCATCGATAATGCGTTTTGGCCTCCTTTTGTCTATTTTTATACTCCTCTCTGTCAGCTGCACCTCCTGTTTCCTTGAATCTTCTAAATGCAATTCTTTTTTCCCTTTACTATCCTACTTACCTCTTTGGTGAACCATATTGGTTTTTTCTTCCGTTTATTCTTACTAACTTGCCTGACATTTAACCTAGTTGCCTCCAAGATGGTAGACTTTAATAGTGCCCACTGATTACTTACTCCTGTCATTTTACTACAACCTTTCAGTTCATTTTTTAGAAATTTCCCCATTTCAGCAAAATTTGTCCTTTTAAAATCTAAAACTTTTGTTTTTGTATATGATTTTTCAGTTCTTGTTTTAATATCAAACCAAAGACATTGGTGATCACTAGAACCCAAATTCTCCCCCACCTCAACTTCAGACAGTTGATCCCCATCAAGTGTGCACTGTGCAACGCCATCTGTGGCAAGGTCCACATAACCACTGATACGTGGACCAGTAAGCACGGGCAGGGACGCTATATCTCGCTAACTGCACATTGGGCAAATGTAGTGGAGGGTGGGCCTGAGGCGGATAGCAGTTTGGCGCATGTCCTTCCACCACCGAGGATTGCAGGGCATTTCTCTTTGCCTCCTGTTGCCTCCTCCTCCTACTCCGCTTCCTCCTCCTCTACCACCTCCTCATCCGGTCAGCGTAACACCTTCATCACCAACTTAAGCACATCCAGGTTGGAAACGACAGCAGGCTGTTTTAAAACTGATAGGCTTGGGGGATAAACCCCACATTGCGCAGGAGCTGTGGACGGGCATTGAACAACAGACCGATGAGTGGTTGTTGCTACTGAGCCTCAAGCCTGGTCTGGTGGTGTGCGATAATGGGCGAAATCTCGTAGCAGCTCTGGGCCTAGCCAGTTTGATGCACATCCCTTGCCTGGCGCATGTGCTGAATTTGGTGGTGCAGAAATTTCTAAAAAACTACCTGGATATGTCAGAGCTGCTGCAGAAAGTGTGGGCCGTCTGTGCGCGCTTTCAGCATTCTCACGCTGCTGCTGCTTGCCTGTCTGTGTTGCAGCGGAACTTCGGCCTTCCCGCTCCCCTCCTCCTATGCGACGTGCCAACAAGGTGGAACTCCACCTTGCACATGCTGGAGAGACTATGCAAGAAGCAGCAGGTAACAGTGGAGTTTCAGCTGCAGCACGCACGGGTCAGTCATTCTGCGGAACAGCACCACTTCACCACCAATGAGTGGACCTCCATGTGAGACCTGTGTACCATATTGCGGTGTTTCGAGTACTCCACCAACATGGCCAGTGCCGAAGACGCTGTTCTCAGTGTTACTATCCCACTTCTATGTCTCCTTGAAAAAACACTTCGGGCGATGATGGAAGAGGATGTGGCACAGGAGGAAGAGGGGTAATTTCCACGGTTATCAGGCCAGTCATTCACAAGTGGCTCGGAGGGTGGGTTCCTGCACCAGCATAGGCCAAGTAAAAAATTTTCAAGCCAGGGCACAGTTCTGGAGGATGACGAGGACAAGAATGATGATGAGGAGGAACTGTGTTCACAGCAGGGTGGCACCCAACGCAGCTCATGGGCATCGCTGGAGCGTGGCTGGGGGGATACGGAGGACACAGATGATACACCTCCCACAGAGGACAGCTTGTCTTTGCCTCTGGGCAGCCTGGCACACATGAGCAACTACATGCTGCAGTGCCTGCGCAAAGACAGCCGAGTTGCCCACATTGTAACTTGTTCTGATTACTGGGTGGCCACCCGGCTGGATCCCCATTACAAGGACAATGTGCCACCCTTAATTCCCTCACTGGAGCGTGACCGGAAGATGCGCGACTACTAGCGCACGCTGGTAGACGCGCTGCTGAGGGCATTCCCAAATGTCACCGGGGGCTCAGTGGAAGCACAAGGCAGGGGAGGAGGAAGAGGTCGCCAATGCAGCTGTGGCACCGCCAGCACCTCAGAAGGCAGGGTTAGCATGGCTGAAATGTGGAAAAGCTTTGTCAGCAGCACGCCACAACAAACTGCACCACCAGCTGATAGGCAACGCCTTAGCAGAAGGCAGCATTTCAGCAACATTGTGAACAGTATTTGTGCTCACGCCTACATGTACTGACTGATGGGTCTGGCCCATTCAACTTCTGGGTCTCCAAATTGGGCACATGGCCTGAGCTTGCCCTTTATGCCTTGGAGGTGCTGGCCTGCCCTGCAGCCAGTGTATTGTCTGAACATGTGTTTAGCGTGGCAGGGGGCATTATCACAGACAAGCACAGCCGCCTGTCCGTAGCCAACGTGGACAAGCTAACCTTTATTAGAATTAACCAGGCATGGATCCCACAAGACTTGTCTGTACCTTGTGCAGAATAGCCATTTATACCGGCCTCACACAACCATTGGTATAGTTAAGTTAACATATCCTTTTTTTTTTTTAATATGTCTCAATATTTTGGGGCCTACCTCCTCCTCCACCGCCACTTCCACCACCTACACTGCCACGGTCACCGCCTCCTCAACCTCCTACTCCACATCCGCCTCCTCCTAATTTTTTTATTTTTTTCCCTATCCACATTTGTTTGCAGGGCAATTGTCCTACTCTTACCCCCATTTTTCTTTCTTTTGCAGCCCTCTAGCCCTTTCCAGGACTTTTTTAGAGCCACTTTTGTGCCCAAAAGTTCAGGTCACTGTTGACTTCAATGGAGTTCGGGGTCAAGTTCAGGGCCGAACTCTAACTTTTTCATGAAGTTCGGCTGAACCCGCCGAACCCGAACATCCAGGTGTCCGCTCAACTCTACTGAGGATACTTTCACAGAATGACATCAGCATTACTGGGGTTCCATTTTTTGCTGTTTTTTTGCCAGTATCTGGTAAGCAGTTTCAATTTGCAGTGAAGGATTCCTCACATTATCACGTTTATTGGCACAAGTCACTTTGTTGGGCACTTGTCAATATTGTTTACAGTCTTGTGGACAGTCTACTCACCTTTGCATATTGGACACTGGGTGTTGTGCCCTTTACAAGTCTAATTGGACACTCAATAATTCATTTTGCATGGTGGACTCCAATTCCTTTTTTAGATTATTTGATTTTATATGTGAATTTTAATTATTTTTATATAATTGGTATAATTTTTGCACTATTTATTCATTATTGCATCTTTCACTTTAAGCACTAGTTCAGCACTTTATTTGCTTTAAGTATGTTGATTGGTAGCGCTGCACTTTAGTTCCATGCTCCCTATTGGAAGATTTCCCCTCTATTACTTTTCTGGGGACAACCCAAAATTTGTGATTTTCGTTTACTTTCACTTTGAATGATAATGGTAAATAGGGCACATAGAGAGGGTGAATCTCCATAACGGGGACACACACAGCAATACAAACTGACATGGGTTCTAATCCCTCTGCACTTTATCCAAAACTAAAAGAAAAAAATGCCTTTAGTTAAACTTAAATTCAAAAAGGGAATACCCCTTGATTGTACAACTTCTTCTGGAATACATTTAGGTAGGGTATGATGGTCAGTCTATGCTTCTATATACAGTAGCACAGGCTAACAGTGAGCAAAATCATCTATTTACTAAGTTATGCAAAATATTGTTTTTTTAATTTAAAGTGCTTTAGATACTGAAAAGGGCCACTGTATTCTTATATCAAATAGGTGAAGGAAATTTTATGAAAGGATAAAGTTTGGTGTTTCCAGCTGGCTGCAAATATACAGAACAGTTCTAACTAGACCTGGGGTTTCAAACCGGGCTGTGAGATTTCCATTTTAAAAAGACTAACCGTCCTTGTAGAAACTGGGCACTGAACATGCAATCCATTAGGAAATCTGAACTACCTGAGTATATTTCTTAAGTCTTCAGACAACAAGAACCATTAATGTTTTGTTGTCACAGTTTGTAAAATTTGTTCTTTGCAATTCTAAAAAGATGCTAAATTAGAACGTTGTACGTGTCACAGAAAATTCAGCCATTTGGCCATTAGTCAAAAAAACATTTGAATTCCTAAAACAGAACGAGTTCTATATTAGCAGGTTAGAAACATCAACATTAGAGTATCCTTTGAAATATTAGAGATCTGCAGTATCTTTCAACCTGGCTGTAGACCCAGATTCAGTACACAGTGATAATTACAGGATTCAAAAAAGGAAATCAATATGAAGGCCATATCAACGCACATCATATTTGCAAAACGTGACTTCATGTCCTTAATTCACAGTGTTCCATCCTTGGATTAGAGGGTATGAAAACACTAACACTCCACTTCTCTTATTCTCTTATTTGCTCCCTTTTGGTCTATTACCGGTAAGTATTTTGTTAAAGCTGTTTGATAAGTGCACAAATATACCTGTTGATCCTGCCAGAAACTCAGGAAGCATGTGATGTCCTGCGTTCTCTGCCTGTGCTACAAAATATTCCATTGGGGAAACTTGTTCCAGTGACATATGTCTAAGAGAAGACTTACCTTACTTTGGGGGGATTTCCTCTCACTTCCCGATGTGCTTCTGGGACATGAAGCTAAGGGTTGTTTCCCCAATGGTACACAAACATAAAAAAAGAAAAAAAACCTTGACGTGGATTTTAACCCTTTTCTACTCTATTCAAAACTGGAAAGAATTGTTTGGGTTATATAGACATCATTATTATTATTATTATTATACAGGATTTATATAGCGCCAACAATTTGCGCAGCGCTTTACAATATTAGGGCAGACAGTACAATTACAATACAATTCAATACAGGAGGAATCAGAGGGCCCTGCTCGTTAGAGCATGATTATGGAACTTTAATATTTAATATACTTAAATACCTTACCAGTCCTACTGTCTTTTTTGTACAGTTGTACAGGTTGCTTTAGCAATATAAATTAATTGTCCACGCTAAAACTATGGAAAACACATCAAAAATTCAATCAAAGAAAATCAGAACATGTGAGCAGCAAACAAAAAGTGAGGTATAATCACTAGGAGTAAAATTGAGAAAAAAATTGTTGCGCTAACATGCAAATTGTGAAGAAAAAACGTGATGAAAATTAATAAAAAATATATATCAGTCCAATACATCACATAGAATCCATGTGGAATGAAGCTTCTTAATAAAAAAAAATCCAAAACAAAATGTCTTTATGTGACCAAATGAGTTAAAACTATTTTATAATATAATGATATCGGTCCCAAATATCATAGGTAATCAATGTGAAGTGTGATCCTTTGATAGAAGTGCATAATCACCATATTCCTCCACCAATGTGAGAAACACCTTCCACCATAATAGATGTGCTCTTACCAGAGCTCCATGACCACCTATCACGGAGGGGTCAGGCCACGTTTTGTGGATAAGCCTCCACCGGCACCTCCTTAACGGATCGGTCAGCTACAATCAGATCTGAATAGGTAACAGGTTCCGGATAGCCTCAAGGTTCGCTCCACAGACGTGACATTGAAAGAAACACGCAATAGTGTAATATTGAAAAACTAGATGGCTTTTATTAAAAAATATTGCAGTTACATGAAACCAATCAATAGTGAGCATATAGCAAGATCAGATGGACATCAGATGAACACGATGGCTGGATAACGTCACTTCCGCCCGAGGTTGCTTTTTTCGTTCATCATTATCCAGCCTTTCCTCCCTAGCCTAAGGCTGGATTCACACCTATGCATTTTAGTGCTTTTTGTGTTTTGCAGATTTGCACTGCAGAATGTGTTCCATAGGAAACCAGGTTAAATGGACTGCAGTGCAAATCTGCAAAATGCAAAAAGCACTAAAAATGCATAGGTGTGAAACCAGCCTTACTGTCCCTGGCCCACCCTTTCATTCATTGGATTTCAGTATTTCAGTGCTTTCAATAATGGAGGCTGAGCATATGTGGGAAAATTGGAGTAAAATAAGTCTCCTCGCTGGTGTTAGTGGCAGTAACCCCCAACATTAATGTTGACAGTAGTAATAGTAACACCAAATATTGGAGTCAGTTGCATTAAAAGTATTCCAAATATTGGAGTCAGTGGCAGTAATACTAATGCCAAATATTGGAGCTGGTGGCAGTAATACTAATGCCTAATATTGGAGTCAGTGGCAGTAACGGTAACACCCAACATTGGTGTTAGTGGCAGCAATAGTAAAACACCAAACATTGGTGTCAGTGGCGGTAACCCCAACATTAGTATCAGTGGCAGTGATAGTAATGGCTGACATTGATGCCAATGGCAGTAACAGTAACCCCCAGCATTGGTGTCTGTGGCAGTAATATAGGGTGACCAGATGTCCCCGGTTTCAGGGGACAGTCCTCGGACTGAGGACACTGTCCCTGGACCAAGTCTGTCCCCAGTTTTGTCCCTGGATTGGATAAGAACTGGGGCCCGGGCAATTTCAAAAACAGTGCAGGATTTTAAAAAAAGTTCTGAATTACACCCCCCGCTCTGCCGCTCCTACTAGCTTAGGGGTGTGGATTTTTTTCATTTTCTGTGCCCCTTTTGTGCTGCGCAGGATCATGTATATATATATATATATATATATATATGATCCTGCATTTCTGGGTATCAGAGCCAATCAGCGGATCCGGAGGAATCAATGTCCGCCAGTACCCACCTATCGTTCTGTACACAGGCAGAACGGCGGTCTGCCTATGTAAATAAGGTAGATCGCCATTCTGTCAGTATGGAAGACATTGATCCTGGGTTCCTGCAAAGCAGGGGCAGGGATCTATGCCTTTCCTTAATAAAAGCACCTCTCCCACAGTGAAAAAACACTGGTCAGGCACACAGTTAACCCTTTGATTGCCCTGGATGTTAACCCCTTCCCAGACAGTGTTATTAGTACAGTGACAGTGCATATTTTTAGCACGGATCACTGTATTAGTGACACTGGTTCCCACAAAGTATCGAAAGTGTCGCTTAGTGTTCGATTTGTCCGCTGCAATATTGCGGTCCCACTATAAGTCACTGATTGCCACCATTACTAGTAAAAAAAAAATATGTACCCAGATTCCATTTGAAAAATCTGGTCACCTTACAGTAATAGTAATGCCAAACAGTGGTGCCAGTGGCAGAAATAGTAACCCCCAACATAGGTGTCAGTAACACTCTACATTGGTGTCAGTGGCAGTGATAGTAATGCCTAACATTGGTTTCAATGTCAGTAATAGTAACCCCCAATATTGGTGTCAGTTACAATAATAGTAACCTCCAACATTAGTGTCATTGACAGTAATAGTAACCTCCAACATTGGTATCAGTGTTGTAATAGTAACACTCCACATTGGTGTCAGTGGCATTAACAGCAACCCCTAACATTGGTATCAGTAGCCGTAACAATGACCCCCAACATTAGTGTCAGTAGCAGTAACAATGACCCCCCAACATTGGTGTCAGTAGCAGTAATAGTAAAGCCCAACATTGGTATCGGTAAAACAATAAAGAAAACCCTAGCATTGGTGGTCCATGGCAGTAATATTAAAGCCCCATTTTGTTTGGTGATCAGTGGAAGTATTATTACCCCCCCCCCCATAATCGTATGTTGGGTGGCAAGTTCAGAACCTAGCTCAGGCTTTCTCAACCAGGGGTCACTTCTTAACTGATCAATATTGTAAAAGGGGTTTTCTCTACTGACCACCAATGTGAGGGGGCAGTTTCCACTGACACCTAGGGTAAGGGGACACAACAGTTTTGACAGTTGTTTTTGTTGCCATCATTATTTGTTTAATTTAAGTAATATTGTCATACGAGAGCTCTAGGTGTCAAATACTCTACTTATATCATTTTTTTTTACAGTAGGTGCAATCATTTTTAGCAGTTCCCTAAGACCTCAAAGTTATTGCAAAAAAGTTGAGATAGGCTGGCCTAGATGCATTAGGTAGCATGCAAAATGAAGAGTACCACACTGTGTTTCATAAGTTTTCACAATGAATGTGGAAACTTTGGAATATGGAAGAGGAGCATTGCCCACTTTTTGTAATAAAAGTGGTCAGGATATTTTTGTAAACTCCCCTATGTCTAAAAGATATACCGTAAAAAAACATTTACAGTGTATTCCCCCTTTTGTAGTCCCTAAGATAATAATGAAAAAAGTCTTCTGAGTGTTTGTTATTAGGAACATGAACACATACTGTGTATATATATTTATTTGTAACCAATGCTCGTCCATATAGAACATAGAATGTATGCCATAGAATATAGAATGGTTATATTTGGTAAAGAGTTCTGCATGGCTAAAATGAGGTCATCTTAGTGATACTGATCACACACACAGTTGTAGAAAAGCTGTAGTTACCTGAATTTTCCCATAAAGACAGCTGCCATTTACATCACTTGAATTCCCTTTGTTTTTAACTTTATTATGCATTGCGCAGCTTCCTAGTAAATCAATGTACTCAATAAAATGTGCTTCATGACAGCCAATAAACAGATGTTCAGAGGACCTAAAAGCCATTTCAGCCTTATCTGATCTCTCCAGGTGAAGACCTGGCCATGAACCTTTTTTTGTGAGAATGAAGGACTAATTGCTAAGACAAACTGCCATCTTATTCTTTCTTTTTGTGAAAATGTTACCAGACATACAAGTTTAAAGAGGTTATCATTCAGGCAGGACAAGAGCATTGTGTAAACTATGATCTATAACAACAATCAGAAATCATTTTTGTTATAACTGCTCAAAAAGTGCCACTAAATACAATATCATCGTACTTAAAGGAGAAGTACAGCCAAAACATGTTTGGCTGTACTTCTCCTGTGGATCACGGGAGTGCAGTTCCTTCTGCAGTCCTGTGACCCGTTTTCAGCAGACAGCAGGCTTCACAGAGCCAGTCCAGGCTGGGGCAAGATCGTAACAATAAAGTCGGGACCTGCCCACATGCCTGGACCGTCACCTGGCTCAGCCTCTCAGTGGGCCACTGAGAGCCTGAGCCGGCTGCTTCCATCCCCTCCACAGCCCAGCGCTCCAGGAAACATGGGGGTAGGGGGGCAGAGCAGAGAGCCGGTGGCTGATAGTAACGGAGCTCTGAGAACTGAGCGATCAGAGGCCTTTGGTTCTCAGTCTTAGAGCAGATAGAGAAAAGATGCGGCATCGGACCAATGCCACATGCACCTAGGCAAATAAGAGTTTTGAAAAAAAAAAAGCCCAAAGCCCAACTTCTCTTTTAATCCAACGCTGCACAGCTATGGTGGTCCTTTTTAGTTAGGAAGAATGAAAATAATGAGAGCTGTGTGGTACTGAGCAGGTACAACATTAATATTTTTTCTATTACACCATGTAAGAATACATGTTAAAAATGTGTAAAGATTGTGTACTTCCAGACATTACTCAAATCTACAACGCCCCCAAAATAAACTTCCATCTCTCCATTCAGAGATTGTGTCATTGATATTTATTGTTTCTTTTAACTGTTCCTGTAGCAAGGAAAACCTTTTGTTACCCGCAACATTATCACCAGACTTAGAAATCTCCAGCAGTGACAGCTGCGGGGAAGTCATTCCTACTTACATAGGCACACACCCGGATCTACATATACCAAAAAGCCCTTTCCTTACACAGAATTTATAGGTAGATTGCTGGGAATCAAGGGAATCACTGTTTCAACAAAAGTGCTGATTGTGTTTAATTGTATTGATTACCTGTTTGTCCCACCCATATTTATTGGGAAGTAGCCAATACTATGTGGGTTTTCTATACCACAAACAGTGCTACGAGTAATGATTTTATAGCTGAAATGTATAAGTGTCAGGCATGTACCGCTCTTGCTCCATCACAGTTGCTGGTCTCATTTTAGCATCCTGGTTTTGGCTGTGATGCATTCTCCCTGTTTGCTTGTTTGCCTGCAAGGTGATTGATATAGCCAGTCTCTGGATGGAGACCAAACCTGATTTGATCCAGCCAAGCCTGCAGCCTCATGCTTGTGATATTGTATTTAACATGGGCTCCAAGCTCCCTGTTTGTCTGCCCTGTTTGCTAGTTTGGCATCCCTTGTTGACAACCTCGGAGTGGATATCGAACATGCTTGGAACTCTGCCTGCCTTTTGACTATGGATTGTCCCTGACTATTCTGAACCTTGCCTGCCTTGTACCCTGGACTGTCATTGAACCACACTGCCTGTCTGCTAACCGCAAGTACCTGTTTGCTGTGCTCAGTTTGTGCTTGCCCTGGCATGGTGGCCAGGCACGATAGCATTGTGTATATAAGTCCTGGGGGCAATTGAGTACTTGTAGGCCATGCCTAAAGGGAAAAGGGGGCTGCTATAGGTGAAGAACACTGAAGCTAGCTATAGCGTCTCACCACCTGTGTTAGGGGTAAGCGTGACAGTAAGTCTGTATTTTAACTGTACTCACCATGTACTTAATAAAGAATCATGCCTATGGATGCCACAGAGTTGCCGGCTTTACTTTGTTGGATGAGTAGCATTATTTTCCTGGTAAATTTAAACAATGTATGCAGGTAGAGAGACAGAAAAGGACAGGGATAGGAGGAGTTCAGCAGGGAGGGCTGACAACACTGGTTGGGAGTTAAAGCGGTAATAAACTCATAAAAAAATTTTTTAAAAAGTATGCCCCTGCAAGACAAAGGCATAATGTGTTAAAATGCATTGCATTCTAGCACATTATGAAAGACTTACCTTAAAACTAAGCCCTCTAGCGGCCATCGCTGCAGAGGCTTCCATCTTCACCTGGTCTTCTTTCTGGGTTCCACTTGGCTGAGCCGCAATGACGTCATTCCCTCATGTGCACATGTGGTGTCATTAATGTTGTTTTATTCATTTGTATGACACCAGTACATGACTCAGTGCACTTATGTCACGGTCCTGTTGGTGGAGTCTGGCGTGTGCAAGGAGCAACTGCTCTTGCGCACCCGATTCAGGGACTCCTGGTAGAGCAGACAGGGAGTCCAAGAGTGCGGGATGGCACGAGGGCTGGGTGGTCACTGGTGGTGGTGTGAAACTCCAGATGGTCGTGCAGGTCAGAAGATTGGTCGTACAGGCTGGGTCGGCAACTGGCTGGCTGTCAGGTACAAAGGTATCAGGTGAGAGAGTGGTCAAGTCCAAGCAAGGTTCATTAACAGACTGGCAGCAGCGGTACAGAGGGGTCAGACAATCGGATGGTCGTGAATAGCCGGGTTCGGTGCAGGCAGATAGACAGCAGATCAGGTCAGGCTGGATCGAACAGGAAACAGGAAGGGTCTCAGGTACTAGAAACAGGAACAGAGCTGGGGCTCACAGGTACTCAGATGCTGTAGAACGGACAGCACTTGCTGACAGGTGCAGAGGGTTCAAATAGCGGCGTTTGGCTCGGTTTCTGGCGTGTGCACTGGCACAGGCACGCGCATATGCCCCAGTAGTAAAAAAAAAAGGGATTTTATTATAACTTACCGTAACATCCTTTTCTCTGAGTTCAGTGACAGACGCAGCCTTCTTATGACACGTGGGGTTATGCTCATCTCACTAGGAGTAGACTAGGCAAAAACAAACAAAAGCATAGGTTGGCCCCTCCCAGGGGGCCGTCCTCACCTTAGCATATAATCCCCCTGCTCTGCATAGCACATCAGTTCGTAACAAGCCGTACAAACTCAACGCAGAGGGGTGGGTGCTGCGTCTGTCAGTGAACTCAGAGAAAAGGATTTTACGGTAAGTTATAATAAAATCCCATTTACTCTTCCGTTCACTGACAGACGCAGCCTTCTTATGACACGTGGGGACGTCCCAAAGCTGTGCCAATCAAGAGGGGTGGGCAAACTATAACAACTGTACCCAACAGAAAAACGCCCTCTCAGGCGGCGCTAATCATGCCTACACTGCCGCTTGTAATACTTTGCGGCCAAAAGCAGCATCCGAAGATGCTGAAACATCAATTTTGTAAAACTTTGTAAACGTGTACACTGAGGCCCAAGTAGCCGCTTTGCACACCTGAGACACAGAAGCCTGGTGTCTAAACGCCCAGGAAGTACTAACTGCCCTGGTAGAATGAGCCGTGACTGGAAACGGGGGAACCTTGCCCCGAATCTCATATGCATGAGTCATAGTCTTCCTTATCCAACGAGAAATGGTAGCTGACGAGGCCACCATGCCTTTGCGCAACCCTTCCGTCAGCACAAATAAAGAATCAGACTTCCGAAAAGAAGCTGTAGAAAACAAATACACCCGCAAAGCCCTCACCACATTAAGCCCATCTCTTAGTAACGCTATCCTCAAAGGGGTAGCGAACAGCAAAGCTCTTAGGAAAGGCAAAAGAATTTGGTGGCCGTAGCCATTCCTTGAACACCGCCTGTTCAAACACCTGATCATAAGGGTAAGCCCTAGGGGACCTAGGGGGTTTAAGTGGTTCACAAACATATGCTGACTCATGCGACTCCCTGCTTGGTCAAGCCGCATGGAGTCGCGGATATCAGCGGTCAGAGCGGCCACTATCGCTTTATCACGCAAAAAGGGAGCCTCCTGATCACCTTCGCCGTCTGAGGGCAGTTCACCCTCTGATAGGACCACAGGTGTGACCACCGAGGTGCTTTCTGGATCCGAATCCTCCCCTGAGGACTGGGGGGGGTGGGCGCTTCTTGGGGCCCCCCAGAACCGGGTCCCCCGCCCGGGGAAAGAATTCCCCAAATACCGCCCTCAGCTGTTCCAAGGACACCAAGGTTCCTGGAGTGGATTGTTGATCCACAGGTACCCCTGCCATAGCATTGCTGGCCTCTGAC
>BLSH010503080.1:76947-92357 GCA_018402905.1 Glandirana rugosa
CTCTTAGGAAAGGCAAAAGAATTTGGTGGCCGTAGCCATTCCTTGAACACCGCCTGTTCAAACACCTGATCATAAGGGTAAGCCCTAGGGGACCTAGGGGGTTTAAGTGGTTCACAAACATATGCTGACTCATGCGACTCCCTGCTTGGTCAAGCCGCATGGAGTCGCGGATATCAGCGGTCAGAGCGGCCACTATCGCTTTATCACGCAAAAAGGGAGCCTCCTGATCACCTTCGCCGTCTGAGGGCAGTTCACCCTCTGATAGGACCACAGGTGTGACCACCGAGGTGCTTTCTGGATCCGAATCCTCCCCTGAGGACTGGGGGGGGTGGGCGCTTCTTGGGGCCCCCCAGAACCGGGTCCCCCGCCCGGGGAAAGAATTCCCCAAATACCGCCCTCAGCTGTTCCAAGGACACCAAGGTTCCTGGAGTGGATTGTTGATCCACAGGTACCCCTGCCATAGCATTGCTGGCCTCTGACATTCCAGCCTTCTGGCACCCCCACTGTGTGACCACCACCTCTACCCCACCAATCAGCCAGGGAGACCCGGGAGGATTGCACCCACTGCTACCAGCACCGAGGGAGAGCCAGCTATACTTGCTGTTTACGACGCCTCAGCACTGTGACCGGAATGAGCAAAATGCCAAACAACCCACTGCACTCCAAGAGCCTGCATCCGAGCGTCAGCCACGTTGTCCAAGTGAAACCGGAAGTATCCCTTCGGTCTTTAAAAACACTTCCTATGACACGTGTGTAGTACCAAAAACGGCCACTGGGGGCTGCCAGAGGACAGACTGAAAACCACATGGTTACCAAACAAACGGAAGCTGCCATTCAATACAAGCAGAGCTTAACAGGAATAATGGCGCGGTCGGCGGCGAACGAGCGGTGATCCACCGGATGGCAGGGGACTGCTTAACGCAGTGCTCCGAACGGTCAGTGCAAGGCACGGTTATCCACACCGAATGGCGGCGAACCCCTTAACACAATGCTCCGAGTGGTCAGTGCAAGGTGTGGTACTGCGGGGGGGGGGAGGGGGGGACGGGAGATAATCCTCAAAGGGGTACCACCCCGTGTGTCCCAACTAATGGACCCCCCACTGGCCGGCTACCTCAGAAGCTGCTCAGGTGCCCACTCTCCGCGCCCTGGGGCGGAAGAGGGGTCCACTCACCAATCCGACGGGCGCAGCGGGTAGCCACCCGGAGCAGACTTACCTCCCCATAGAGAGGCATGCTGCTGGCCAGGCCTCTGGACAGGCGGACCCATCACTGGGCTCTAATGGGTTTTAGCCACTGGCCGCCCGCACGGAACGGGCGCTATGCGGCGGGCCCCCGCTAAGGGTAGCTCGCATAGTGTCGGCCGGACTGGGGAAAGTTTTGGATTCGAGATATCCTCTATACCACCAGCTGGCTTCTTGATAGCAGTCTTCATCAGAAAAAACTCTTCAGGAGACCGCAGATCCCATAGGGAACCAGGTCTACTCCTTGCACTAGGCAATTAAAAACTGATGTGCTATGCAGAGCAGGGGGATTATATGCTAAGGTGAGGACGGCCCCCTGGGAGGGGCCAGCCTATGCTTTTGTTTGTTTTTGCCTAGTCTACTCCTAGTGAGATGAGCATAACCCCACGTGTCATAAGAAGGCTGCGTCTGTCAGTGAACGGAAGAGTAATAAGGATTTTCTCCTAACAACTTAACAGTACACAGAATCATACAAAGTACGTCATACTCACATACATTCTCTACAGTTAGGGTGAAAGTCAATTAACCTACTATGTATATGCTTTTGTATTGTGGGAGGAAATTGGGACACTCCGAGAATATTGAAGCAAGAAAGGGGAACATACAAACTTTATAGGGTAGAGTTTCTAGCATATCCCAGTACTACAAGACCATAGTACTAACTACAATGCCATCAAGCTACCCTTCATTAAAAAGTGTAATAAAGTTATGGAGCCAGCAGTACAATTGTGGTTCTTAAAGCAATACTAAAGGCAACATTTTTTTCAGTTTGAATAGACAATGCAGGGCCTATGCAAGGATTTTTGACTACACAGGCAAAGGTGCATTTTGCTGCTAAAACTTCCATGCTGTGCCGGTAGGAGAGAGGGTGCAGTGTTAGCATGTCTGATTTGGGGGTGCAGTAAAAAATGTCAGTGGGGTACAGGATGGGAGGTCAGTGTACAGGAGTCAGCAGGGCAGAGGATAAGGTTTGCAGTTTGTGCAGCAGTGTACAGTGTAGTTGTATAGAGCAGTATAAAGGAGCAAGCAGGGCAATGTACAGGGAGTCAGCAGGGCAGTGCAAAGGGTCTGTCAGCAGGGCAATGTACAGGGTGTCAGTAGGGTAGTATACAGGGGGTCAGCAGGGCAAAGGATGGGAGTTCAGCAGGGGAGTGTACAAGAATCGGTAGGGCAGTGTAGAGGGAGTCAGTAGGGCAGAGGACAGGGGTCAGCAGGGCAGAAGCCAGAGGTCAGCAGGGCATAGGACAAGGGTCAGCATAGCATAGGCCAGGGGTCAGCAGGGCACAGGATAGGGGTCAGCAGGGCATAGGACAAGGGTCAGCAGGGTGTAGGACAGGGGTCAACAGGGTGTAGGACAGGGGTCAGCGGGGGCATAGGGCAGGGGACAGCAGGGCAGTGTACAGGGTCAGCAGAGTGGAGGACAGGGGTCATTTACCTGACAGCTCCCCCACCCCCAAACTATCAAAATTATATTTTTACTAGAAATACACTAAAATCATTATTAGAGGACACAAACACAACAAAATGTATAAAGTTTCTGCTAAATATAAAAGATAAAATTGTATTGAGTGTGCGAATGGGGTCTTGGGGCTATGTTACACTATGGGGATGCAGTGGCTATACAAACACAGCCGCAAATCCTAATTTGCAAGGTGTGTGGATACAGATGTATGGTCCCGAAACCAGACAATGTGCATTTGTGGCAACTCACCCACACCTGCACACTTGTGGCTATGTTTGGACAGCCTCTGCATCTTCATAGAGTAACAGCTGGCTCCAGCCACACAAAAAATCCGCTCATTCACACGATATGGGCCAGAGAACACGTGTGAATGAGCCCTTCATTTTTTAAATTATTTTTTACATTTTTATTCATTTTAAGAATTTTTATATTATTATTTTTTCACAACTCTGTTGGGAGTAGTTTTGGTGAAATATCAGGGTTATAAACAGACCCAATGATGTCTCTCTTTTGAGACAGAGAAAGGGACTGAGGACATAAATTCCTCAATCCTTTTCTCAGCAGCCTCAGCTGCCCTGGAGGGTGAATGAACAGAAAGTTCTCTGTACGGGGGCTCCTGTTCATTCACAAGCTGAAGCATAGTAAACACAGTGCCAATCACTCACTGTTTTCATTCAGGAAAGAAGGGGGCAGAGAAATATAATATATTTACCACCCCCTTCCCCCTCTGTCCATCCTGAAACATCCCCTTATGTGCATGCAGCAGCCAGCGGGAGAGGAGAGAAGGCAGAAGCGCTGTGGGGGGGGGGAGGGTGGTTCAGCAGGGTAAAGAGGATGGTGCACACAGAGAGTGATCAGGCAGCAAAGGGGCAATTACAAGACTGATCCTCTGTGTTGCTCTCTCTGCAGCAGTTGGATCAGTTCTGTAAATTTCCCTGCACCACCCAATCATCCTCCCTGTGCACATCTGATATGGGCGGCCCTGGTTGAGTGCAGTGGCAGAGCATCTGAGGTGGAGGAGAGGGGAGGATGGGGGGGTTTTGGGCAGGTGTAACTCAAATCTGGGGAGGGGGCACAGCCCTCCCAGCACCCCCCTAGATCTGGCCATGAACATTAGGGCAGTGTTTCCCAACCCAGTCCTCAAGGCACACCAACAGGTCATGTTTTCAGGATTTCCCTCAGATGAAACAGCTGTGGTAATTACTAAGGCAGTGAAACTGATCAAATCACCTGTGCAAAATAATGGAAATCCTGAAGACATGACCTGTTGGTGTGCCTTGAGGACTGGGTTGGGAAACACTGCATTAGGAAACGCAAGACAGGTATTTTAAAATCCAAATCCCCAGCAAGTGGCTGAGCATTCAGATTTCTCCAGCCCCATCTGTGTCTCATTGAGGAGACTTCCTTTCACTTCCTACCCCATACCAAAACAAGAACTGTCATAACTGACAACTGGCAACTTCAGATCAACCAAGGGTTAGAATTGCAGCTTCCTTGGCTATAAAGAAGAGGCTTTAAGTTTGAATGGTCTCAGAAATCACATTTCATTTGTGGAAAATTGAGACAGTTTGGAGTTGATTTACTAAAACTGTAGAGTGCAAAATCTGGTGCAGCTGTGCATTGTAGCCAATCAGCTTCTAACTTCAGCTTGTTCAATTAAGTTTTTACGATTAAACCTGGTAGCTGATTGGTTACTATGCAAAGCTGCACCAGATTTTGCACTCTCCAGGTTTAGTAAATCAACCCCTTTATGGCCATTTGTTCCTAGAGCTCCAATGTGTAAATACACATTATTGATTTGTACAAAAGTTTCATGGAAATACTTGAATAAAGAAAAAACTTTGGATGATTTATAGCGGTATCCTTTTGCTTTCTATAGAACAATAAAAGGGCACCCCTGATATAATTGCTATTGTACGCTCCAGTAAACAGAAGCACAACAAGCAATTTAGCTGTATACAATTAGCTAAGCTAAGTGTATTTACTCCAATGTATTTAGTCTTAAATAGTTTGAATGCTCATGTTTTTCAGTTTCTCTTCTAGGGTTGAAGCATCTGTTTGCTCTGTTGCTATGGAGGAGTCACACCGCACATCTTGCTCCTGTTCATCAGGCTGTGGTCTGGAATGTTGGCAATGTATTCATTGTAGTCTTTATTTAAAGCCTGGGCTGGAGTTTCTTCAATATAAATCAGTGGTCCCCAACCTTTTCTATGCCCCACACCCCCAGGAATTGTTTGTCTAATGCTCCCACCCCTTACAAAAGTAGTATCACATTTGAGGATGAAGAAGACTAATGTCTAATTTTTGAACAACACACAAAACTGCAGTTGAACAAATTGAACTTAAAGAAAAATTGTTCCTACGAATTCATCTTCAGGTCTCCAGCAGCAAAAAATCCATTACATTTTTTGAGTGAAACAATATATGTTTATGAATTTATGGGTGAAACTGTTTGCAATGATTTAGGCTCCATGCACACTGTAGCTGATAAACTACCATTTTTGGGCGTTTGGGCGTTTTTTAAACAGCCCATAAATGCCCCTCTATGTTATCCTATGTGTCCATGCACACATAAACCTTTAATGTTGTTTATCAGCAGTGTCCTTTATGGGCTGTTATCTGAACGCCCTAAAATTGCGTTCAAGAGTCGTTTTTCTGACCACAAAAAATGCTGGAAACTAAAAAACACTCGTAAACACTCAAAAAACATTGCTCACCAGCGTTTTTGGTCATTTTGGATCCATTGAAAAAAAAAAAAAAACCGTTGACCCTCAAAAACGCTCAAACACGCTAGTGCATTAATGTTGATAAAAGCTGAAAGACTCACTACAAAGCTACTGACGTTTTTAGATCTTTTTTTTTTAACGTCCAGTGTGCATGGAGCCTAATTCTGACAATCAGATATCTATTTCTGTTAATTCTGTTAACTCCTTTTGATTAAACAATGAGACTACTATCTACACAACACAACTACCTACTACTACTGCTTAAGACACACTGGCAGGTGGCTGAGTGATGACCCATGACACGTCACTAAAAGACACAAGCCACTCTTTGTCACACCCCCTGAAATTCCATCTTGCACCCTCTGGAGCACCCCAGGTTGGAAACCCTTGCTCTAGAATCTTCAAACGTTTAAAGCAAATGGCCAGTTTACTCTCCTTCAGGCTTTATGGGGGCCAGACTGTGGCCAGGGGGTGCAAAAAAATGTCCTGCCATTAGTGCCCCATCATTGGTTGTAATGGGAAAAATAGTGCACCATTGTTGACATCAATGAGATGAGTAGTGCCCATTGATGGTGTCAATTGGGGGAATGGTGCGCCATCAGTGGGGTCAGTTGGTGGAATAACGTCCCAAGGGCCAGATATGGGCAAGCAAAGGGCCACATCCAGCCCCCGGGCCTCAGTTTGGAGACCACTGCTCTAGAACATATATAAGGCATCAGTCATTCATATTATGTAATAAGAAACGTGGATCCACCAGCTGATTCTACAGCTACAAGACACCAAGCAAAGGACGGGGATGCAACAATGTCAAATCTGTGGAGCCTACTATAGGGATCTCCATGCAATTGCACAACTGGAAGTTTCACCTAGTTTAACGGCTGTGGTACATGGGTTGCAGTGGTCAAGGATCTACGTGAATGGCAAAAGAAGACATGAGTTTTGTCATGAGTAGAAATGGTTCTTTAAATATGTGTAGTAAGTACCTTCAACTTCATTGGACACTTGCACAACAGTGTGAATAGAGAAATCTCTTAGGGAATTGAGCCCTGAATGGAATTCATGGAAGAGGAAAATTGAATGTATTGTATAAATATATATGATTTTACAGTAGAAACCAAAGAGACATTCCACTAAACCATCTGCACAACAAACTAAAATTGCCACATGGTCATAGATACCTAAGAATCATTTTGTTTTATGCATTCAGCATCCCAGTCAATTTGTGCAAGCAAGAGATCATCTATCTTCCAAAATACAAGTGATCTAGGAGCTCTTATAAAAGCTTATTTCCACTTTTGTAGCCACATTGGAATAACACCTGCTTTATACTGTATTTGTACATGTTCTCATTGACATACCATAGATTTAAATTTTGTTGCTTGCGTTTTTAACTTGCTCTTTTCTGAAAACTCCAAAATGGAAGCTTCCTCCTTCCATGTAATGTTAGGAGGGGGATGGGAAGCTATGTTTACCATAATTAGCCTCCCTTTGCTAGCAGATCTCATTTTCAGTTACAAACCAGATGGGCACACTTTCTGTCCTCGCAAAGGGTTAAAGATCTCAAGGCTTTGGTAGTATATTGCATGTTAATACACTTTTAAACCAACCTGTTCTAAATAATCTGTCCTATGCAAGTTATTCTGATACAAGCTGGCCATAGAATGTAATACTGCACCAATGAAACAACTAGTAAGAAAAAAATATATATATTTGGAATTCTTTTTAGGTATGCTGTGTGAAGAGGTACACAAAACAGACATGTGGTGGGGGGGTTCTCAAATTTGGCAGCAAGTTGTAAAAACTCTATACAGTAATGTCTCGCACACACGTTCAGATTATCGGATGATAAAAATCGCTTTCGGAATAATCGTACAATAGTCTGATTGTTAGTACAGAGCTTTCGACAGCCGATTATGACAGTCCGTCCAACAATATCCGAAAGGGACTAACACGAAAACTCTGCTTGGATGATAGCCCAGCGAACGATAATCGTTTAATCGGTACAGTATGCATCCGCTAAAAATCGATAGACAAACACTACGCATGATCATGATCATGAACGTAGCTACGCAAACAGGATCATTTCAGATACATAGATACACAAACAGGAAGGTTTTCAAGAATCGTATGAAAAAAATCATACTTTTAGTACAGTGCTTAAATGCACTTTTACATTCTATATAAGTATTATACAACTAAATGCAAACGATAAGTCGTACGATAATCTGAACGTGTGTACAAGACATAAGACTGTCACAAAACAGGGCAATTGGAATGGAGAGGATGTAAAAATGAAGTAACAGGACTTTATTATAATTGTATTTTTCACTGAAAATTTCAAGATGTAATAAAGCACAAAAGTACATGTATTTTAGGGAATACAACAGGGAATACAATCCGCCCCCCCCCCCCAAAAAAAATAAAAAAATTAAAAAAAAAAAATATATATATATATATATATATATATATATATATATATATATACTGCAACTTCCACTTCAGACAGGTAAATGCTTGTTTACTACATACAATTGTGTATACCTCATGTTTTTTCCCCTATTCAATTTGTAAGCAGACTTTATTTAGAATTTGTTTTAAAATGATCAGTAGACCCAGAGATATTTGGCTCCCCCTTCCAAACTTTTCTAATGACCCTTGAATGTAATAGGCCACCTAAATGACCACTAGCAAGGCCAAGCTCCCTTTTAGAGCAAAATGCTGAATTTTTGTTATATTTCAGCCCTCTGTATCTGTAGATCTACTTATAATGAGTGAAGTTAATATCTGCTTGTGCATTTTTGCATCTCATGCTTAGGTTGAACTTCTGAGGTCTGTCATAGTTTTTAATCGTACAGTGCATTCATAAAGTATTTAGACCCCTTAACTCTTTTCAATTTTGTTATGTTGCAGCCTGATACTACAGTTGCTTAAAATATTTTTTCTTATTCATTTAATCTACACTCAGTACCCCATGAGAAAGTGAAAACAGAATTTTAGAAATGTTTGTGAATTTAATAAAAAGAAAAAAACTGAAATATCACGTGTACTTGAGTATTCAGACCCTTTACTCAGCACTTTGGTGAAGCACCTTTGGTAGTAATTACAGCTTCAAGTCTTTTTGGGTATGATGTGACAAGCTTTGCACATCTGGATTGGGGGATTTTCTGCCATTCTTCTTTGCAAATCTTCTCAAGCTCCGTCAGGTTGGATGGGGACTGTCGGTAGACAGACATTTTCAGGTCTCTCCAGAGATGTTCAATAGGGTTCAAGTCAGGGCTCTGACTGGGCCACTCTAGGACATTTACAGAGTTGTCCCCAAACCACTCCTGTGTTGTTATGGCTGTGTGCTTAGAATCATTGTCATGTTGGAAGGTGAACCTTCGGCCAAGTCTGAGGTCCTGAGCGCTGTGTAACAGGTTTTCATTGAGAAAGTCACTGTACTTTACATCCGTCTGCCATAAATCCCAGATCAGTAGAAGGCTGTAGTGATGGTTGTCCTTCTCACATTTTGTCCCATCTCCGCACAAGATCTCTGGAGCTCAGTCAGAGTGACCTCTCTTACTAAAGCCCCGTACACATGGGCAGAATGTTGGGAGACAATTGCTGGTACAAAAAATATCATCTGACATTCTGCCCGTGTGAAAGTCAGTCTGTCCAACAGAATGCGGCCTTTCGGCTGGCTTCTGTCGGATGTGCATGCTGGAAAACCAACAGCCCACCAACTCTCGACCAGAGCTCTCAGCAAATGGCAGAGAACGCTGATTGGAGTGTTCTGGTGGGGGAGCCGCCCCCCTGTCAGAACAAAACAGCTCAGCGGGGGAGATTGTTGAACTAACCTTGGTTAGTACAGCCGCTCCTGACCGGAGCTGTCAGCTTTTTTCATGCAACCTGCGGTGTTGCACGAAAAAAAACTGTAGTGTGTACCAGGGATAAGGCCCTTCTCCCCCCATTGTTCAGTTTGGCCAGACGACTAGCTCTTGGAAGGGTCCTGCTTGTGCCAAACTTCTTCCATTTGAAAATTAGGCAGTTCCTTTGACCTTGTGGTTTTTGATCTGAGTATGCATTATCAGCTGTGAGGCCTTTTATAGAGAGGTGTGTGCCTTTCCAAATCATGCCCAATCAATTTCATTTACCACAGGTGGTCTCCAGTCAAGGTGTAGAAACATCCCAGCAGTGATCAAAAGAAATGGGAGACACCTGAGCTAAATTTCAAGTGTTGTTGCAAAGGGTCTGAATACTTATGCCAATGTGATATTTCAGTTTTTACTTTTTCCTACATTTGCAAGCATTTCTAAAATGCTGTTTTCACTTTGTCATTGTGGGGTACTGAATGTAGAGTAATGAAAAACGTATTGAATTTAAACAACTGTAGTATCAGGCTGCAACATTACAAAATTGAAAAAATGAAGGGGGTCTGAATGATTTATGAATGCACTGTACCTGTAGCAAAGTCCATAGCAGGTAACCTGTTATATTTAATTTACATATTGCCTCAGGTGCCTCAAAAGTCAGAATACTTTATTATGAAAATTCCGACTGGAGCCTATAAGGTCAGACTATGGGTTGCTCTTCTTACTCACCTTCCTTTATTGGTGGTTAAATTGGAGATGTGTGGCATTGCTGATCTATAGAGAAATAAAGAGAGCAGGAGCACGTAGAGATGAACCCAGCCTGCCAGACTTAGGTTAAAAGATGCAGAGCACAGTGCTCTGACTTTTGGGACTCTGAATGTTGTTTGCATCTCACTATAAGTGTCCAGAATTGGGAAGTGGAAAAACCATAAGAAAAAAAAAGAACATGAATGTGTTGGGTTTAAAAGTTTAGAGTCTGAATTTGCTGTCTGGAATGGGGCAACTGGTGGTGTTACCAGACCCTTGTATCCATTGCATGTATGTGGATTTTCTATTGAATGCTCGAGATCAGGGTTTCTCAACCAGGGTTCTGTGGAACCCTAGGGTTCCTCCAGAGGTTGCTAGGGGTTCCTTGAGCAATGGTCAATTTCTACCTCTCAGATAAATTCCCAATGATACCGTTGATCATTTTAGCTATCTGTAAGGGGGTAATTCTTCCCAATGATCACAAGTGTAAGGAGCATTCTTCCCATTGACCATCACACTAATGTATCATGAGTTGTAGATTTTTAATTTTTAGCAGGGGTTCCCCGAGACCGGAGAATTAGTTCAAGGGTTCCTCGGTGTTGAAAAGGTTGAGAAAGGCTGCTCTAGACGGTCTTATAGGAACTGTTTCCATTATCCTAAGTATTATTTCTTTTTCTACATCCATTCTTTCTTCTGCTAAGTAACTAAATGTTCCCCTACAGTTATGAAGACTGATTTTGGTATATAATTTAGTGAATTTGAGAGTCTGGACTTTTTTTAATCAATTTCTGGATTTCTACATTTACCTGTAAATCAAAATGTATATTTAATTTTAATAAATGATTGTCGCTATTGAACAATTCGATTTTTCATTCTGTCAACAATATGCTTTGTAACATTATGCAGTTTATCTTCTTTTTGAATACATTATTATTTTTTAAGCACGTGTGATGCATTTGAGTTTTAATACAGTCATGTCATCATATATCTGAATTAAGAGAACTGATCCAAGTAGGATTTTTTTCATACCAAATAAAGCCATTCTCACATGTCAGTGTATTATTATATGGCTAAATGAGATGCAGGTAATATAAGGTATGGTGGCACTAGTAATGTTGCAGCCTACTTTTGGGACTCCTAAATGCCTTGCTCTACTTACCTGGGACTGCTGTCTCGGCGCCTAAGGGTGCCCGGTGTCTTTTTATTGTAACACTTATGCAGCAATCCTAAGCAGATTCTTCAGTTTTCCCCTGTCAACAAAAAATTATAAAATAAATAAGAACACAAATAGAAGTTCTATACAGTTCAATTTATTTACTTGACTGTGTAATGCTCATGTGCAGGAAAATGCAGCTTATAGCTAGCTGTGTGTCTTCAGCTTATGTCAATAGTTTGCAGGCGATCAGCAGGAGGCGCTGGGACATAGCAAATTTTTCCTTTACACGCATACAAGGATTTCTACTACCGCCAAGAGTCAACAGTTCTTCAATTATATTGCAGCTGAAGGGGAGAAATCCTCAGCATCTGTAACCTCTGAGACCACAGTTCGATAACTGTCAGCATTGTTTGAGGGGCTTGTTTGCATTGTTTTGCATTGCAGTTTACTTTAGCTTTGAGGCCACTGGTTTGCTCACATTCCAGCCCCCCCCGCCCCCAATTATTTCCCATTATTTACATTCTGCGCTTCTTCTGCTGTATCTATCTGGAATATTTAACCCCGCTCCCTTCTGAAAACCTCTGCCATTTTGTTTGCTCTCCTGTGTGGAACAGAATAACCTTTTTTTGTGATGGGGGCTTACTGGAATTTCACAGCTTGTGAACTTTTAACCCATTAAAGAACACAATTTATGTGTCTGACGCTTGTGGTGGGGCTTACCTGGCATTTAATGGGTTAAATAGTGTTTTGTTTAGACACAAAACAAGAGATGTCATGCCTATACTTTAAATACTTTAAAGGCCGACTTTAGGCATTTTGTTTTTAGTTCTTAATAGCATGAGGGATAGTTAGAAAGTCTGTTTGGCATTCATTGCTGTCGATGACTCCACTGGGGAAATTTTGTATCCTGTTTTATCTTTGTGACAACAGGACAAAAAAAAATTAAAGAAACCGGGGTTACTGGGACAGGAAGTCATTAGAGATTTCCCCATTGGGAACATGGAACAGCAATGAAAGCCAACATGATAAGCCCTCGTCACAAAGCAGGGAGGTTTAGTTGCAGTTGGGATTTAAATATAACTATATTTACATATATATTTATATATATATTTATTCCTAACTATATTTATTTAACTTTCAGATCCCATTCCAAGTTACTGGCCAAAGCATAAACATGCCTCCAGGCATGATCCTGGCATGGTTTGACAGTTTGGTTTAGAGCACAACCAATGGGAGTGTTTCATTTCCGGCTTGTGCCAGAAATGTAACTGGTTTCTAAACTGTTAAATGGATGGGTTTACTAATGCTTTAAGATATCCATAGATATAAAATAATCTTCTCATGATAAAGTACCATATGCCATGTCAATAGTACCATTGCGGGCTATAAAACTGAGCTCATAATATTTCCTCCCCCAAATGCCCCTTCCTCAATCAATGGCACAACTATCAGTCCATCCCCACATAATGAGGTTTTAGGGGTAACCCTGGACTCTGAACTGTCCTTTCAGACCCACATCCAATCCCTGTCCAAATCATGTCGCCTTAGCCTCCGCAACATCTCTAGAATACGCCCCTTTTTAACTAATGACACCACCAAGCTTCTAATTCACTCCCTGGTTATCTCTCGCCTTGACTACTGCAACTCTCTCCTCATTGGATTACCTTTACAAAGACTATCCCCCCTTCAGTCCATAATGAATGCTGCTGCAAGACTCATCCACCTTGCCTTGTAACTGTCCTCCACCCCTCTCTGCCAATCCCTCCACCCAACGAATAAAATTCCAAGTACAGACAATAAGCTACAAAGCCATCCACAACTCTGCCCCCAGCTACATCACTAACCTAGTCACAAAATACCAACCAAGCCACTCCCTTCAGTCCTCCCAAGACCTCTTGCTCTCTAGCTCCCTTGTCCCCTCTTCCCATGCTCGCCTCCAGGATTTCTCCAGAGCTTCTCCCATCCTTTGGAACTCCCTAGCCAAATCTGTCCGACTGTCCCCTAACCTATCCATCTTTAGATGATTCCTGAAAACCCTTCTCTTTAAAGAAACCTATCCTGCTTCTAACTAATACACTGTTTTACCTTCTCCATCAGCCCCTCCCCCACAGTTATTACCTTTTGTATTGATTGACCCCCTCTTAGATTGTAAGCTCTAATGAGCAGGACCCTCTGATTCCTTGGGTACCAAATTGTAATGTAACTGTACTGTCTGCCTTCATTTTGTAAAGTGATGCGCAAACTGTTGGCGCTATATAAATCCTGTATAGTAATAATAATAAGAAGAATGATTAGACAGGTTTGAAAAAGTCTGACTTAAATTTATGGGCACTGTATGTCCATACATGGTTAGACCTCCTTCAGGCTAAAATAAATACTTATGCCCAACGCTGTATCTTGGCCTAGGCCGACAAGGCCCAGGCCTAGGGCGGCACTTTGCAGGGGGGCAGCACGAAAAGAGTCCCCGGAGGTATGCAATACACTTACTGTAGCACCAGTCCTATGGGGCGGACTGGCCCGGGAGGCAAATCGGTCTAGCACCCCCATAAAGCAGCTTGGCAGGACCACCATCAGGGGGAGACAGCCTATACATATGTAGGGGACCTGGGTGTCCCAAGGGGCCCATGCGGCGGACCCCAACTAATGAGTTATTGTTCTGCCCCACAGCCAAACAGGAAGTGTGAGGAAATCTCTGCAAATAAGAGGAATCCATTGCCCCCCCCCCCCCAAAACTAGTGTCCCCACTGGAAAATTTCAAGGCAGGACAGGAAACAGGAAGGGGTGGCTCATATTTAAATTAGGGGGGGTCCACGAGTTGTCAGGCCTAGGGCAGCACAAAACCTAAATACACTGCTGCTTATGCCACACACACACTGGTTGATGCCAGTGTAGATGGAAGGAAGAAGAAGTTAGAAGAAGAGAAGACACTGCTGGAGCTGGCGTTTTAATAGGAAACGGCAATGATTAGGTCAGAGCTTTCTAAACAGTTTAATAGCTCATTTCCTATGACAACAATTGACCGTCCACAAAATAAGGCTTTAAAGGGTCACCGTCATCTTATGTCTATACCATCAGACCAGCCTTTAATAAGAAGTCTAGATTAAAAGATTTGTTTTTAGTCAATCAATTTTCATCAATGACTGAATATTTCCACCCTCCTTTCATACTTTACTTAACACGTGCAAATTGAAAAATTGTATCCTTCGTGGATAGATATTTGCATAATACTGGGAGATCACTGCCATTGGGGACATTTCACATAGATCCCATACCTTTTGTTATCAGTTATGTTACATGCAAAATGTAAAACCAAACTGTGCTAATGAATATTACATCTTGTCCACTTTTTTTCTGCAGAAATATTGCTGAACTATACAGCAGATAGCAGAGGGACCATTTATTACTTCAGCAGGTGTGTGAATGTTCTGTGGAAAAACAAGGCAAACATTAAATTAAACAGGTAAATGCAAACTGAAACTCTTGATGAGCGGTGTCATCCCCTCGTAAACTGTGACCTCAAGTGCTGGCCACTACAGGTAAATCAGGGACTCAGCATACACAGCCACATTTTTGCAAGTGATACTCTAAATACTATAATCACTTGCAGAAATGAAACTGCATACTTGTTTCCTTACATAGCTTATCCCTTGGGTTTTGGTATTGGTGGACTCCAGGGTATGTGGGCTTTTACATTTCTGTCACAGAGGCAGACAACCCGTGGCTTCCCATTGCTTCAAACTAAAAGTTGTACCCTAAGTCTACCACAGCTTGCGACCAATCAAATAACTTTTGTTTGTTTTAGTAAGTCAGAGTATTGCCTCATTTCTCTGAACATATTTTTCTCTACCATCTAGTTTGTTACCCCCTTCCATTCCCATTCCTGGACTGATAATGGCCCCTGCTCATAGCCCTTCAAGGCCACTCGTCTTAGGACTTATAATAGTGCATAGGAAACCCTCCCTAACAGGGCTGACCCATAAAACATCTTCTACTTGCCAGATGATGGCATCAGCATAATGCCATGAACAGAATCAACCCAAAACGTCTTCACATCAGACTTCTGACATCAATATCCTCTACATTGATGCCATGCACATTTAAAGGGCTCAATATTAGGTTAATTGGCATTCTCCCTAAAGTCCTGACAGCCCCCTCCACCCCCCCCCCCCCCCCCCCACGGGCCATCACAGCGGTGGTGGTTTCCGTTTCCTTCCTCCTCATCGGGAGT
>BLSH010503080.1:92367-106066 GCA_018402905.1 Glandirana rugosa
ATACTTTTTGGGGGTTTTTTTTGTGTGTAAACTTTCTTGTCCCTTACTTTATAACCTTCTAGACCTGGGGAATGAAGAAGATATATCTGGGGTTATCACAGTGTTGTCGTTGAAGGTCTAAACATTTACAACGGAGTAAAAATCACTCGAGACAACCCAACGTTCTACCCCTCCCCCTAAAATATAGACGTCGGGGTAAAGAAAGAAGAAGGAAGGGGTAGGGTTGGAAAAGGTGCTTCAAAAAAAAAACACCCCCACCGCTGTAATTCAGGCGCCTAAAAGGGGCATGCTATGCATGAATCAATTATACATATGGGGGGGTGGCGTGGATAGAGGGGGCGTCACCCGGGTGCCCCTAATGGACGGGCCATCACTGCTTATAGCATTGCCGATTCCGGAGTTTTTTCTTTGTTTTTTAAAGAAGGAGTTTGAGCCATAGATAGGGGGTATGTAAGATGGACAAGAAAGGTTGGGATGGGGAAGGAAGAAGAAAGAAATGGGGCTGCAGATATAAAATCCCCCTCCCCATCTTGCAACCCAACAGAGCTCACTAAAAATGAGGCAACATTTACAAATCTGGAAGTTGCTGTTGTGACACTATTGGGGTCTATATAGAAGAAGTAAGGGGTCCAGATCTTCCAATATTTCATTCCCTGTTCTTTCAAATGTGTGTTTTTTTTGGGGGTTTTTCATAGAAGAGCACAAGGGTGCTTGGGGATATGACATAAAAAGGTAAAGAATCTTTAGATTAAGTTCAAATATTCAATTACCATGGACCGTAGGAAATTACTGCTTCAAATAAACACACAAAGAGGTTGATTCACTAAAACTGGAGAGTGCAAAATCTGGTGCAGCTATGCATAGAAACCAATCAGCTTCCTGTTTTTTTTGTCAAAGCTTAACTGAACAAGCTGAAGCTAGAAGCTGATTGGCTACTATGTACAATTGGGCCAGATTTTGCACTCTCCAGTTTTAGTAAATCAACTCCTAAATTCTAATTTTCACATTCACATCTGTTCAATGAAATGGAAATGATTAGCTATTACAATTTCCTTTATAGTCAAAATCCAATGCAGGGTTTAATTTGGGGTTTTTAGGCATACTGTAAAGAACCATGTACTCTGCTGATCTGGGAACCTCATTGGCTTACATGTTTGTATGGAAAGCATTTCCAGAACACACCCACTATTGGCTTCTTACTATATAGTAGCTCACATACGTAAAGTCACTAGATTCAAACCTGCCTTAGAAGTAGGTATCTGACTATAGTTACACAACGCAACCTTCAAGTAGAAGATCAACCAGCCCACATATGTGGCTCTGTAAAATCTGACTGCAACAGATTACACAGAATTCAGATCAAGCTAAATTAAGTAGAATTTCTACCTTTTGTGGCATTAACAGTTCACTGGTTCACATAACATGTTCTTTGGGATTGTTCTTTATTCTAATTTTCTTTAACCACTTTATGAATGCAATATGCCTTTTCAAGCCCTCACAATGCCAAGAAACTGTTAACTCATATTAAGGCTGAGAACTAGGAATGCTGCTGCACACCTGTGCCCTTTCCTAGTCCTCAGACCCCGCTGCTAAACTGAAAAACTCATCACAGAGTTAAGCCCCGTACACACGGTTCAGCGATCGCACGTACGATCGCGTCAAATTGTATGTTGGCTGTTGTATGCAGCATACTGACTGCACTACACGATCGTACGGCCGGGGAAAGAACGTTCAGGTGATTGTAATTAGCATCCAGCCATTCCTGACTTTGGGCATGTGTATTTTGCACAACACAACTTTGTTGTACCAACTGCTCTGTACACACGATACAACGGTCGTATGAGAGCTTGTTGGTACGACCAAGTTTTCTAGTCTGCTCATACAACTCCCTTGTACGACCGTCGTATGTTCGACTGTTCAAATCGCGCATACGAACGATCGATATCGCATACAACGGTCGTGAGTATGACCTGTTGTATGCGATCGTCGAACTGTGTGTACGGGGCTTTATAGTAATTTGGTAAGCTTCAATACCCTGTGGTTTTGAAAGGGTTATTATAATGACAGCACACACTAATAAAAATAAAAAGAATATAGTGATGGATTCAATTACAAAGGCATATTGAAATGAATACAGTATTTGGGAGCCGAAAACTATTTATCGTATTCTGATGTTTTCTTTGGCTAAGACAGTAAAGAAAAAGTACTAAAGTAAACCACAAGCAGTGTCATACATGAAAAGCAAACATACAGTAATTAAATGTTTTTTTGGATGGTATTTACCCTTTTGAGGTCTGTTGAAAGTTTCTCTGTAGGAAAAGGTGCAGTATATTATATAAAAATATACAGTTTTCAGAAGATGATTTAAGTAGTCAAAGAGAGAGAGAAAAAAATTAAGTGCCTCTGATATAAATACATATTTTTGGTTTCTGGCTTAGACTACAGCTGGACACTTAATTCACCACTGCCAAGTAGGCAATAAAATACACATAAAGAGAATGTGTCACCAACAGCAGGTCTTTATTTGGATAGACATTCTGTCACGTTTTTCAGTATCTGGATTACCGTTACCGTAAAATAATATATTCAGGCTGGACAATGCCATGTAACTTATATATGGCTACTCTGAAAAGAAAACTGTTAATTTCCACCCATTTATTTAACAATGACATTAGAAAATTAGAAAATAACACCAGTTCTCCAATTTCCCCTTCGCTCCTACAACACTGTGCATTTGCCTTATAGGTGATAATCTCGCTTTAAAATAAGACCCCAGGTTTTTATTTATTGCCGCTATTTATAGAGTGCTGACATTTTACACAGCACTTTGCATACTGTCCATTCACAGTCCCTACCCTCAAGGGGCTCACTGTCTAAGGTCCCTACCTCACATGTATACATAGTGGTGCCAATTTAGACAGGAGCCATAAGCTACCAGCTTGTCTTTGGAGTGACAGGGGGGGACCGGAGTACCAGAAGGAAACCCATGAAAGCATGCGCAGGGAGAACAGGCAAACTCCATACAGATAGGGCTTAATTTACTAAACCTGGAGAGTGCAAAAGCTGGTGCAGCTGTGCATGGTAGCCAATCAGATTCTAACTTCAGCTTTTTCAAGTAAGCTTTGACAATAAAACCTGGAAGCTGATTGGTTTCTGTGCAAAATTTTGTACATTCCAGTTTTAGTAAATCGAGCCCATAGTGTCCTGGCTGAAATTTGAACCAAAGACCCTAATACTGCAAGGCAGACGCTCTAACCACCAAGGTTAAGAAAAAATAAACTCCAAAATAAACTATATTGCAGATTCCTGCTATTCCCTGTTCTACAGAAATGTAGCCCTACCCAACCCTTGTTCAAACTGATCTGCCTTCATTGCAGCCACCTGATCAGTATGAGTGTTGTAATGGGAAAAGCAGCACCATCTGCACCCCTATAGCCATGAAAGAATTTTAGAAAACATCTCAGCAAAGCTAAACTCCTTTTTCAAAGGATGTCATTCGAATTTTAGCCCAGAGAAGACGTCTATACTAAGATGTTCTGTACTAAGAAATCATACAGAATGTCCCCAGTATGATATATGGCAAGGAACTGACACTCATTTTTTTGTCCGTTTTAGAAAAACGTAGCGACTGCAGACTGAAATGGAAAGGAATTTTTTAATAACATTAGCATAGCAATTATATATGTTACATCATTATGTTTTGACATTTTATATGAAGGCATACATTTTATAAGTATAGGTTTGCAATCATTTCTCCTAACAAATTATGTGAATGAAGAAAAAACTTAGCAATGCATCACCTTTTACTTAGTTAGGCATTATGATATCTTAATTACTTAGGAGTGCTTAAAATATTTGAAATGAATTAGATTTATCATTTGGAATATATGTTAGGTAAAACATTTTACATTATAAAATTATATATATATATTACCAATTGTAGGCTGACAGGTCCAAATTTGTCCTATTGCAGGGATGATGTACTAGAGAGAGGCAAAGGGAACTAGCCAAGCATCCTCTTTGAAGGGCCAAGCCCTCCATTGACTGTACTGTCACAGAGTAAAGCCTCGTACACACGAGTCGAAGATCGTATACAACAGGCCGAACAAACGACCGTTGTATGCAAAATCGATCGTTAGCACACGCGAGTAGAACAGCCGACGTACGAATGTCGTACAACGGGAGTTGTATGAGCAAACTAGAAAACTTGGTAGTACCAACAAGCGTTCGTACGACCGTTGTATCGTGTGTACAGAGCAGTTGGTACAACAAGTTGTATTGTGCAAAACACTCATGCTCAGAAATCAGGAACGGCCGGATGCTAATTACATGCACCTGAACTTTCTCTTTATACGTTCACTACGTTCAGCTTGGTCGTACGATCGTGTAGTGCATGTCAGTATGCTAGATACAACAGCCAACATACGATTTGGTCCGTTTGGTCGTACAACTGTCGAACCGTGTGTACGAGGCTTAAGTAAGCAATTTTATCACAGCCCTTCAATAGTTTGGGAAACAAGACTATTACCTCCAGTTGGCTGGGTGCTGAAGTAAGCTTTGGCTCAGGGGCCAGGGAAAAATGATTCTCATTAATAAATCTGCGTTATTCATCAAGTACACCCTGGGGCAAATTTTAAAGGACCAAAGTTTCTTTGTTGTGTTTGCACTCGTTTTCCTGCAAGTCATCGCGTTCATCCCAATTCGCTGTATTTACAAAGTATCGCTGCCTTTCTCCAATCTAAAATAGCAACTGACATATTTTGTGTTTGCATTGTTAAATATCATTGAAGGTATCTCCAATGTATAACCTTTACAGTATTCTCTTTATTTATCAGGGTATCAGATATGATGTTACATATTATTTACTATGAGGCATTTACAAAAGTGAATACGGTTTAGGATTTTTTTTTTCCAGTGGTAGCATCGCTTGAATTGGATATTGGTAAAATTACCCCTATTGCTCCATTTTTGGATGCAGTGGGGTTGATGTACTATAGGCGTAGGAGCTGTTCATATAGTAAAGTCAATGATAGTTAGGGTGAACTTGCGTTCACTTTAAATACCCAATCATGTGTGAGATATATTTAAAAAAAAAGATTTTTGCTGAGAAACGATTGGGCATTCACAGTAACCACCTTATTTACACCCAGAAGAGTGAATGCTCCAAAGTGAACAATCACCTTGCCAGGTAAACACTTTCTATTCCTTCGGTAAATCAATCCCACTGAGAAAGCTACTTGTGACTTAACTGAATTCCCCCCGAGATCTGGTTATTTTATTACTGGATGTAATTATGCATTTGGAGGAAGTGGGGACTCTCCAGAACTCTGTCGTGGCCGGCTGCAGTCCTTATGTGGCCAATCAGATGACATCCTACCCATCAATCATCTCACAAAGGCACAAACTCCTCCGTCACTTTGGGGTTTTTATACTAAAGAAGTTAGCAGCTGCTCATATAGCAAAGTTTGTTCACTTTGTAGAGTGAATGCTAGCAAACAAAATTATCCTGTGTTGGCTTTGAATAAACAATCATGTGCATAGATAAAAAAAAAAATAGGATACTTCTAGCACGTGATTGGTTGATTGAAGTGAATACAGCTTCACCTTATTAACTAAGCCCAAGGAAGATTCCCTTAGTGAACCGTGGGTTTGATTTACTAAAACTGGAGAGTGCAAAATCTGGTGCAACTCTGCATAGAAACCAATCAGCTTCTAACTTCAGCTTGTTCAGTTAGAAAAAACCTTGCAAGCTGATTGGTTTCTATGCAGAGCTGCGCCACATTCTGCACTCTCCAGTGTTAGTAAATCAACCCCACTGTGTACCCCTTCAACAAATCAACACCTTTGTATTTCTCAGTTAGGCTATCACTGTTAATTAAAGACCTTTAAAAACATAGGCAATAGCTTAAAGTGGTATTAAACCCAAAACCAAAAAAAGTAATATATTGCCGTTTACCAAATCTTAGATGTGGTGGCTGCATTAGTTTTTCTTTTCTATGCTTTTTTTCCCCTCTGTTTTCACCTGGCCGGTAACACACCTCCTATATTAGAGTGCCCTTCTGGATGAAGGAACACAGGGGCACCTTAGGACAGCAGAATCGTCAGTCTAGGGCAGGGATATGCAATTAGCGGACCTCCAGCTGTTACAGAACTACAAGTCCCATGAGGCATAGCAAGACTCTGACAGCCACAAGCAAGACACCCAGAGGCAGACGCATGATGGGACTTGTAGTTTTGCAACAGCTGGAGGTCCGCTAATTGCATATGCCTGTTCTAGGGGATTGTTAGATGTACTGGCATATTTAAATACACTAGCAAACTGATGCCAAACTCCAGCTCACACTATAGTTACAGAAGCAGTTGCAGCAAGATTCTTTTTTCTTTTGAGATAAATATTTTATATAACTGAAAAGTTGATCCAGGGAATATCCAATTGCCTCTTGGGGAATCAGGACAGAATATTTTCCTCTGCTGAAGCAAATTGGATCATGCTTTATTGAGGCTTTTTGCACTCCTCTGGGTCAACTGTGGGTATAGGATTGTGTATATAGGATTGTATTTTTTGTTTCCTTCTATTGATTGAACTGGATGGACTTGAGTCTTTTTTTTTTAACCAGACTAAGACTGGCCATATATTATACAATTTTCTTCTACAACTTTTACCAAAACCATATAAAATGAGGTCACACCTAAACACTTTCAGCTTTGTATGCAGTCAGGCAGACCCTGGCACCACATAGCTGAGGGTAATGCCCCGTACACACGATCCGAAAATCGGACAACAGATCGTCTTTTTTTGCATGCTAATCTCAGATCGAATCGGAAGAATGTACTAAAGTCACGAATATTCTCGTACGACAGAATAACAAATCTGAAGTGATGTCATGTGTTGTAGTGTAATTGTATTGTATTGTCGGATGACAACTGTACTGATTAAACGAAAATCGTATGATCGGGCACCATACGATCAAAATGTTCATGCTTGTGCGATCAAATATTATCTGATGAATTGTTGTGATCGGCTCTCGTAAGCTGTGTACTAGCGATCCGATTATCGTACGATCGCATCGTATGTGGTATTTTTCGTCCGATTTTCGGATCGTGTGTACGGCCATCAAGCTAAAGGAAATTGAACAAGAAAATTGTATAATGTATGGCCAGCTTTAGGCTCCATGCACACTGGCTTAAAAAACGTTGATTCTACAGGAGTCTTGTGTTCTGCCTGTAGAAGCAGCTCATTATCCTATGTGTCTATGTACATTAGGACAATTACAAGCATATTTTGAGCTCAACAATTAGAGGCCGGAAAAAAAAAAACCCTTCTGGTTCACGTTTCTCATTGGAGCTTACTGGCAGAAAAAATGCAAACCTCTCCTAAACTCATCTAAACTTTGTAAAAAAAATGCTCTATATGACCGTTTTTTACTCCCAAGAGAACAGAGACATGTTTTTAAGCCCAGTGTGCATCAAGCCTAACTATGTATGCATGAATAAATGCTGATCATTGTAAGCACCCCTGTCAGTGGCAAATAACGTGTCTTAACACGCTAACTGCTACATTTGCAGGAGAGCTTGCTCTGTTGAAAAGCAACAGCATTACTGACCAGATCACCAGGTGAAAATAAAGGAAAGTAAGCTTAAAAAAGAAAACTAACTCATCCACCACATCTAAAAACTGGTAAGCTGCAATATAATAAATGTTTGCTTTTGGGTTTGATGCCGCATTAAGAAATGCAGCTTAAAGTACAGAAGACTGCTATGTACTCTTTCCTGCCATCTTTACAATGTGAAAGGATGGAAAATTTACTAAAGCCATTATTTCTCATGTCAGCAAACTGGCACTCCCATCACCCAGCCAGGTAGGTTCAGTTTTTTTCCTTTGAACCCCCATTTCCAGGATCTTTAGTAACCGGAAATAAACACAGGTTGACTAGCACAACATAAAATGCATTTTCCTTAGTGAATCACACCTTGTCATAGAAACAGGACTGGCAGCGGTCATAGGGCACTAGTTAAGTGTGAATACACAGAAGCTCTATTTCCATTATAACCTGTACTTCTCATATTTAAAAAAATAGATGTAGGCTTCCCATGGTTTCTGCTTGTGTTAACTCTTCCTTAGCCATAGAGCTCCTTTAAGCTCAAGTCACTTCTAACATTCCACATTTTATTCTAGAGTTTGGCGCCAGTGATAGATAAGCATGTTAGGCTGTGTAGTGTCTCGCAGGCCCCTATGGTAGTGAAGGTGTGATTATTAAAGCAGCCTAGAATCCGCAATTACCATAATGTGCACAACCTAAAAGTCATCCCACTTAGAAAATCTTCAGTGTTCATGAATTATCCAAACAAAATAATTCTTAACCATTCCAAAACAAAGGAGGGAAGGGGTTAAGGGATTTATGGTGGTTATCCTGTTAACATTTAACTAGGACTTCTTCAGGCTTGTCTGATTTTAAAATGCTTATTCCTAAGAACACAGTCAAACAGATTTTCTCCTCTTCCATGCTGCATAAGTGCTCAGGCTTCTTCCCCCCAGAGACCAGCAGAAGGGCCCAATATTAGCCAGACCTTTCCATATGCTTTGCATACATGTAACTGTATGTACATCAGGGGCTTCTCTGCTATTTTGTATGGCTGTGCATGAGTTGGTGGGAACTTACACTAATTATTAATTGACCTTAAAACCTAGAATGGACAAATACCTTATTGGTCAGCATCATGGTGGTTTATAAAGTGATTGGGCTAATTTAATAATAATAGGGGGTAATCCTGCAAAGGACAGGATATGTGGCATTTTCCTTTGTCACCTGTGTACACATACAAACAAGAATCAGCCTTGTGTGGCTTTAGCTCAATCCTGTTCATTTTATAGCTACATTTGCATTTTAGTGGACAAAAAAAGCTATTACTAGGGGATGTTTGTTCTATAAAGTTAATATTCATTTTTTTCTGAATCTGTGCACAATTATTATGAAAGGTCACAATAGTGCCAAATACAGAATAACTAAAACAAGTGCTGAACTATTTTTTAATAAATCAAACACAATTGTAAAAATAAATAAATAAATAGAAAAAAAAAATATATATATATATATATATATACACACACACATATATATATATATATATATATATATATATATATATATAGTTTAAGCATTATTAAAAGAGCCACTAAAGGTCTATTCTCCTGTTTTCAAAGTTAAACAACATTGAAAGCATTGTATGTGTGTTATTAAAGTGTGCAATGCCCAATAGAGTTATGAAAATACTGTCCATTGTGATGCTAGTAGCTTTTCACCTAATGAAAAGTTTTAAAAAAACCCATATAAATGACCACATACAATGTAATGAAGTGAATAGTCTCATTATACAATACACATGCAGCTGTCAATAATGCAAATAATGTGATGTCATTCTCGACCTCCTTTTTACAAGTAATGTTTTTGCATCTATTTGCATACAATTGCTTAAGTGTGAAATGTGTGGCTGTCCAGATAGTGTGTATTGACTGTACATATTTGAAGTTCATATTTCTGTTTGTAGATGTGTTTACCGAAAAGTGTGTACTCAGAATACCTGAGCACTTTGCTACAATAATACTATGTATAAAACAAAGCGAGCAGCACGTGCCGAGTCTCAGGGCTTGCTTAGACTTGTAGTCCCACATTTTAGTGCGTTTCCCAGTGCTTGAACATATTTCAGTCCTCTATTAAAACTTCTTTTTTTTTAAATCATACATATACAGAAATAAAAGCAAGAAAGAGAAAAGCAAAACGTATGTGAATCTGTATTGCATTCAATCGCAAAAAGAAAGAAAAAACGTTAAATAAAGACGGATTATACAACAGTATCACCTTTTCTATTGTATTTTTTAAACATAAGCAGTACATAGTCAATGGATTGTTTGCAAATAATATATGCATATCTGTGCAAATATAAAAATGAAACCGAATTTAAAATATATGAATTTCTAAATATATATGTATTTTTAAAGGAGGGCAAACGTGGAAACTGAAGTCTGAAAGCATGTTCAATATTTGCTTTGGTTTAAGGAAGATCGCCCTGTAAAGATCATATATTTATTTAAACAAAAACAATAATAATATTAACAAACAAAACAATAGCTGTAAAAATAATGACAGTAAAAATAAATAAATAAATAAATAATAAGAAGACGAATGGTAATAATATTAAGAAGAAGGAGAAGAATGATAACAATAAGAAGAAGAAGAAGGAGAAGAAAAAGAAGAATGACAATAATAATAATAATAAGAAGAAGAATGACAATAATAATAAGAAGAATGACAATAATAATAATAAGAATGACAATAATAATAAGAAGAAGAAGAAGAATGACAATAATAATAAGAAGAATGACAATAATAATAAGAAGAAGAAGAAGAATGACAATAATAATAAGAAGAATGACAATAATAATAATAAGAATGACAATAATAAGAAGAAGAATGACAATAATAATGATAATAATAATAATAAGAAGAAGAATTACAATAATAATAATAAGAAGAATTACAATAATAATGATAATAATAATAAGAAGAATGACAATAATAATTATAATAATAAGAAGAAGAATTACAATAATAATGATAATAAGAAGAAGAAGAAGAATGACAATAATAATTATAATAATAAGAAGAATTACAATAATAATGACAATAATAATAATAAGAAGAATGATAATAATAAGAAGAATGACAATAATAACAATAAGAAGAAGAATGACAATAATAATAATAATAAGAATGACAATAATAATATTAATTATTATTATTATTATTATAGTTGTTATTATTATGGTTGCTACTGTTGTTTTTAGCATTATTATTAGAGTGATATTTACTATTGGTGTTAGATCTGTTATTATTATTATTAATAGTATTACTATTTTATATTAAATGTAAGCAGAGTGGGTCTCCATGTGCAGTGGGGCCCAGCAGCAGGCAGTAGGAGGGTGTTGCTGCTCTCTCCTTACTATTGGTTTGCTCTCAGCAGTGGGACGGCTCAGTTCCATGTACTTTTGTATACCTGGGGCCGCCCTGGCAGCAGAGAAGTGTGTGCAGAGTGCGCTGCCATGGGCACAGGGCAGGTGTAGCTGGCTGAGCTGTACACTGTAAGGTGCCTTGTGCTGACAGTCAATGGAGGGAGGTGTGTGAGGAGGAGGGAGGGGGTGAGTGAAGAAGGGGAGGAGAAGAAGGAAGAGGGAAGTGCCTTGCCTGCACGTAAGATCCACATCAGCTCAGTCTGCTTTCTCCCAGTCCCCCTCCTGCTGCTGCCTGATTGAGGGGACACGGCGCTGTCCTCCCAGCCATCACCCCTCCCCGGGTCCCCCCCCCTGACCCCTCCATTTCTTGGATTAGTGGGCTGAATGTTTCTCTCGGGCACCTGAGATCCAGGATGTTAGGAATTGTTAAAATGGAAGGACATGAGACTACAGACTGGAGCAACTACTACCAGGAACCCCAAGAGGTAAGAGAGAACATTCCCAAATCTTACTGCCAGGAACTTCACTTCTATACTGGAGTCCAGGGGGGCATTGCTCCTGGCAAGGGGCTCTTTTCCTCCCTGGTTCTCAGCTGTCTGTACATGTGCCCCAGGTGTACTCCTGATTGGTATCCTTCTTATTACTATAACGTATTCCTTGTACATTCACACAAATAGGAGACATCAGAGTCCTCCAACATTGCTCCTGGGGACCTAGGGGACAGACTTGGGAAGGGTCCTGGTTCTCAGCTATCTGTACCCCAGGTGTACTCCTGCTGAGTGCTTTCCTTCTAATTCCTATAACGTGTTCCTTCACCATTATGACAACATGTATAACTCATAAAGGAGGCCATCATATCAAACATTGCTCCTGGGGACTTAGAGGGGACAGATTCGGGAAGGGTCTCATTGCATCCCTAGTTCTCAGATATCTGTATATGTACTCCAGGCATACTCCTGATTTCCTTTTTAATTCCTATAACTTATTCCTTTACCATTATAACTATCAAACTAATAGTAGACATCAAACATTGCTCCTGGGGATTAGGGGTCAGACTTGGGAAGGGGATCTTTTCATCCCTGGTTCTCCGCTATCTGTACCCCAAGTGTACTTCTGATTGGTTTCCTTCTAATTCCTATAACGTATTCCTTTACCATTATAACAACATGTGTCCCACATACAAGAGACACCATAATCCTCTAACATTGACTTCTAGAATGGAAATGAGCAATACATTTCAGGGATCGCAGTAATAATGTTACCTAGTAATAGTCCTCAAACATTGACTTCTATAAAGAAGGTGCGGACTTTACTGGGGAAACTCCTGGAACCAGTTCTACCAGGTGAGCGGATCTTGGGAAATGTTTCCCCTTAAGGGATATTATCTACAAAGTGTCAAGTCGAAGTAGAATGGACACCCCGACACAAATTTGTACCTATAGTTCTGTTCACATACATAAGAATTTGTACCTATAGTTCTGTCCACTTACATAAGAATTTGTACCTATAGTTCTGTCCACTTACATAAGAATTTGTACCTATAGTTCTGTTCACATACATAAGAATTTGTGCCTATAGTTCTGTTCTCATACATAAGAATTTGTACCTATAGTTCTGTTCACATACATAAGAATTTGTACCTATAGTTCTGTCCACATACATAAGAATGTGTACCTATAGTTCTGTCCACTTACATAAGAATTTGTACCTATAGTTCTGTCCACTTACATAAGAATTTGTACCTATAGTTCTGTTCACATACATAAGAATTTGTGCCTATAGTTCTGTTCTCATACATAAGAATTTGTACCTATAGTTCTGTTCACATACATAAGAATTTGTACCTATAGTTCTGTCCACATACATAAGAATGTGTACCTATAGTTCTGTCCACTTACATAAGAATTTGTACCTATAGTTCTGTCCACTTACATAAGAATTTGTACCTATAGTTCTGTTCACATACATAAGAATTTGTGCCTATAGTTCTGTTCACATACATAAGAATTTACTTCTAATTCCTATAACTTATTCCTTTACCATTATAACAACATGTGTCACACATACAAGAGACACCATGATGTCTAGGACCTATAGTTCTGTTCACATACATAGGAATGGGTCACTCTCAATGTTTGTGATACAATATAATAGGAATTGTACACTCTTCAGTATGTATCCATCCAGTGTCTGGGGCTGTGAGACAGAGCCCCAGTGCTGTAAGTAGGTGAGCACCTTTCCCCATACAGGTATGTTATTTCTAATCACATGAGGCTCATATGTCACAGCACATGGTAATTCCTAATTTTATGCCTGGGGATAATCCAATTACACCAACAGACAATCTCCAACGTCCCCTTTGTGATCACACTTCAAGCTTTCTCTGCTTTCATTTAGCTGATATTTGAGCTATTTTGGGGCTAATTCAAAGGGCTGGGCTCAGAGCCCTGATCCAGCAGCTGATCGTCCGCTAAAATGACATTTTTTAGAATCTTACCACCCACGTCTGTCTGTTAGTCGGCCCCGACTGCCCTCTAAACTTTTTACATAAATGTGGGCATTTCTCTGCCAATCTTCTGTGGCCATCACTATTAAATGAATAAACCTCATAACCATTGTTTTTAAAAGACTGGATTGCTATCTATATTCTACATAAAGTACCCGAGATTCCTTCTATTAATTATATACATT
>BLSH010503080.1:106076-160586 GCA_018402905.1 Glandirana rugosa
GTATATCATATCTGACTTCAGACATATCCCCCGTTACCATGAATTAATTAAGTACCATTGCCCCCTATACAGACTTCAGTCTATACTATATGTAGCTTACTTTATTAATTAAGTACCATTGCCCCCTATACAGACTTCAGTCTATACTATATGTTGCTTACTTTATTAAGTACCATTGCCCCCTATACAGACTTCAGTCTATACTATATGTAGCTTACTTTATTAATTAAGTACCATTGCCCCTATACAGATTTCAGTCTATAGTTTGTAGGATACTTTATAATTGGATTCTATTTCTCTCCATAGAGATTTCAGTCTATGGTATACTATGGTATGGAGTTTACCGATACCTATACTGTAGTATGCACTTTATTTATTGGATATTATTGTTTCTACCATACAGATTTCAGTCTATAGTATACTATAGTCGGTAGGATATTTTTAATTGGATGCCATTCCTCCCCATACAGGTTTGAGTCTATAGCATACTAAACCTTATTAATTGGATGCCATTTTCCACCTTACAAATGTAGGTGTATAGTTTGCTATAGTCTGCAATGCACTGTATTAGTTGGATGCCAGTGTTCCTCCATACAGATTTGTAGTATATAGTATATATATAGCTTATATGTAACATCATTTATTAATTAGATGCCATTGACCCATGTTCAGATTTCACACCATAGTGTTCTATGGTCTGTATGCTTACATTATAAGACATTATTGTGCACTCCCTCCCCCAACCGATTTTAGTCTATAGTATGTAGCACACTTTATTATTTAGATGTCATTGCCTCCTCACCATACAGTTTGCAATCTATAGTACACTAGAGTATATTGCATACTTTATTAATTACAGACTATTGTCCCCCATACAGATTTTAGTATACTGTGTATACTGTTTATGCTAAGTGAATCACAATAGGACATTCAGCTGTACGACAAAGTGAACAATGTCTAATGAACATTGACTTGAAGTATCAGGATTACATTGTAAACTCTGGAATTGGCTAACAATAGGACATTGAATGCATATAGGTATTGTCTGGGGAAGGTGGCATGTAGGTAACTGGATCTGCTTCTATCTCAGCTAGGAGAATGCAGTAACTTTGGCCATTCACTTTATTTTGACTATAGAGTGCAAATATATTTCTGCTACAGTTATAGCATTGGGCATTTGGGCACCCTTGTGTATCCAGAGGTTCTTAATAAATGTTATAAATTAAAGTTACAACAAACATGGTCAAGATTCACCACCTGTTTCTGAAATCGTACTATGCTATAGACCACTGGTTCTCAACTCCTGTCCTCAGGACCCACTAACAGGCCAGATTTTAAGTATTACCTTGGGAGATGCAGACTAGAATACTGCAATCACTGAGCAGCAAATTATATCACCTGTGATGTATTTCAGTTATCCTGAAAACCTGGCCTGTTAGTGGGTCCCGAGGACCGGAGTTGTGAACCACTGCTATAGACTCTATAATGACTCCCAATCAGTCCATAACATTAGGTTGTAGCAATAAACATATGTACAGAAACAGTCCAAACGTTTTATTACCAATTCTTTTCTCCTATATATAAATATACAACCCTTTGTGGTTTTTATATTTTGCTAAAGGATGATTATTATAGGGAAAAGAGAATTTAGATAAAAACAGATCCTTTATGGGGCTCTTTGCTAAAAGCTCATTTTATTCTGACCCAAAGGGACAGGGGATTGAAGAACACTTATTTCAGTGATGAGGATCAGATGCTTCAGTAAAGTACAGGTTGACTACTCTAAAATATATATTTTTAGGAGATGAGCCGCTTGAAATGTTAGCTGATTTTAATGTTACTATCATTTACTTACCTTTATTGAAGGTTCTTAATTTTAGTAATACACAAGTAACAGTCAACTAGGTATGACAACAAAACAGAATAAGTGACCAGCTACAACATCTTAGTGATTTATATCATATGATTTAATCCTGATTGACCCATTGTGAATTGGCTTTAACTCCTAAATGTTGGGGCTTATGTGAAATTTGTATTAGATCGTCCTGGATCGAGGATCTGTTCTGAACTGTATGGACCAGAGGGGAATTGCAGGTGTTATTCTGAAAAGAGGGAATAATTGAAATAATAGCATGTCCAACTTTTTATTAAAAGCATAACATGTCTGATAAAAATGAAATTATAATTATTATATTATTATTATTGCAGTGATAATAGTGCTTTTCTCCCTAAAATGACACATATCTGAAATCCCCACCTAAGAATGTCAGTACTATAGTAGCAATAGACTGATGTTCTTCTGTGGGACTAGAAGTCTCAGACTTGTCACACACTTTCTAGGGACAATCTATAAGAAGCTTTGCAGAATCCGTTTTTGCTCTAGCCCATCCAGGCAATCTATTCAGGTGGCAATAAGAAAATAAATTTCCCCTGAGCGTGATTGATATCTGAAGACCCCGCATGGTCCTGGGTAGCAACATACAACTAAGCCTTGATAAGCCACCACCAAAGTTAGCAGAACACAGAAAAGTCTTATAATTGTTTTATTATGTGACTGTGTGGATAAATTCTAATTGCTGTCTATCTCCCCAGGTTTATTCCTCCGTCCCGGTCAACAACATGGCTCAAGGGTTGGCCCCCATGAACACCTACATGACCATGAACACCATGAGCTCCAGCAACAACATCACCCCAAGCTCCTTCAACATGTCCTATGCCAACTCAGGGCTAGCAGCTGGCTTGAGCCCCAGTGGCATGTCAGGAATGGGTGCTGCTGGTTCCAGTGCTATGAATGGAATGACATCTGGGGTGGCACCTATGGGCAGCGCCCTGAGCCCAAGCAGCATGAACGCCATGTCTGCCCAGCAAGCTTCCATGAACAGTTTGAGCCCTTATTCCAGTATGAACTCAGGAATGAGCCCCATGGCTTATGCTCCCTCCAATATCAACAGGACCAGAGACACTAAGACCTTCCGGAGAAGTTACCCCCATGCCAAGCCCCCTTACTCATACATTTCCTTGATCACCATGGCCATCCAGCAGGCTCCCAGTAAGATGTTGACCCTCAGTGAGATCTACCAGTGGATCATGGACCTTTTCCCTTACTACAGGCAGAACCAGCAGAGGTGGCAGAACTCCATCAGGCACTCTCTGTCCTTTAACGACTGCTTCGTTAAGGTGGCCAGGTCCCCAGATAAGCCTGGGAAAGGATCTTACTGGACTCTGCACCCCGATTCTGGGAACATGTTTGAGAATGGCTGCTACCTCCGCAGGCAGAAGCGCTTTAAATGCGAGAAGGCCCAAGGGGGCAAAGGGGGCCATGACAGCAGGAAGGATCAATCAGATTCTTCATCACCTTTACACAGAGGACATGGGAAGTCCAGCCAGATGGACAGCAGTTCCTCCATGTCCAACCCTTCCAATAGCCCCCAATCCTTAGACCACAATGGTTCTACTGGAGACCTGAAACCACAGGTGGCAGGCAATGGTGGCCCATCTCCTTTATCATCTCACCCGGCTCACACATCTCATTCTTTAGTCCATGAGTCCCACATCCACCTGAAAGGAGATCCCCACTATTCCTTTAACCACCCATTCTCTATCAACAACCTGATGTCTTCATCTGAGCAACAACACAAACTGGACTTCAAGGCTTATGAACAGGCTCTGCAGCAGTATTCCTCCTATGGGGGTTCCCTTCCTGCAATGCCCCTTGGCAGCACAACCATGGCTGGCAGAGGGACTATAGAGCCATCAGCACTAGAGCCAACGTATTACCAAGGGGTCTATTCCAGACCGGTCCTTAACACATCATAATCAGACGCCATTCATCTCAGATTATCCTCCTCTGTGGAGGATATCATGTCCCTGACTGTTACTTATGTACTTATGTATTACAACCCAAGAAAAAAAAAGTTATTTTAAACACACGAATGGAAAACACATGCAGATTTGGAGATCTTTCAATGTAATATAAAAGCACAAAGGTCAACTAAACTGCAGAGGAGTGTATTTAAAAGAACTGTTTATTGTGTATATATTGCTATATGTCTATCAATTTCCTAGGCAAGTTTACACGTCAGGGGTTTGGGCAGTAATAAAGGAAAACAATTGAAGAAAATACTCTTTTTTTTATATACTTAAATTTGTGAAGGACAATTGTGCTGTGAAAAAAAAGGTTACATTTCCATATTCTTCAAACCAGGGTCACTACTGTGACAGGGACTGGGGTGTCCCTTTGTTACTTCTTCATGGATAGAAAACTTTGCTGTATCATTTAGCAGAAGAGAACCAATTTGGAAGAGCCCGATGGCAGTAACAGAACCCATTCTTTGTTTAGCTTAGTAATACGATTTTTTATTTTTTACATTTTTTTCTGATAGTGTTAAATGATAAACATAGGTCATTGCAAGAAAAAAAAGGGTACGATTTCATAGTGGCTGTTTATTCTCTCTCTGCTGGGGTCATACCCTCTCCGGCTTGTCCCCTTTGCATCAATTCAAATAGAGGGTCTCAATCATTTGGGGAGAAGCTGGACTGGGAGTCTTTTCTGTGTGTTTATTTTTGTCATTTTTTTAAGTTTTTTTTTTTTTTTCCTCTTCCCGTATATCCGTAATTTATTGCATGGTTCCCCTGCTTATGGTTTCTTATGAAAAGGTTTTAAATAATGGTTCGATAAAAATGCAAATTGTTTCAAATGAATTTAATTTTATAAATGTAATTGTAATTGAAAAGATTTTGATTTTTAAAGAGAAAAAAATAAAAGAAAAAATCAGTCTTGAATTTGACTATTTTTATTTGGTGTGTATATAGATATTTTTAATACAGCATGTGTGACTGTATGTAAATTTGTAATATATACATTCATATGCCCATTATGCTTTTATTATGTTATGTGTATGTATTATATGTCTTTTCCCAAATCCATACTCAAGCTCCACCGTTGCTAATGCATTCTGGATATCCTTAGAGAAAGGTTGCATATCTATCTATCTACATAAATATAAATATATTTACAAATATAAATATATATAAATTTATATATTTTTTTACTTATCAGTATTATTATTTTTTTAATTTGTTTCGTCATAACCTGGATGAAAAAGAGCCTTCCCTATAAGCATGGTGTGTTACTGCTATAGGAGCTGCCTTTAAATTGTAGTGGAGCATTGGGTTTAATTACTAGAAGTTTTAGTTACCAATTTTATCCTACACACACATATTATATTATATATATATATATATATATATATATGATATAATTTCACTGCTGATGGAGTGGTATAATTGTCACATTTCTTGGGATTCTCCTGATTGTAAGATCGGGCATATTGTCGGGGGAACCTCTGTATACATTTTAGATCCTAGATAATAACCCCTGGTAAATGACACTCACCCCTACTTCATTAACCAGAAGTGACCTCAGGAGGAGAGGGGGCTGGGAAAACACACACACCACTTGAATTTTGTAATAATACAATAGCATTTGCTATAGGTAATGGGAGATATCGCAATATATATATATATATATATATATATATATATATATATATATATATATATATACTAGATCTCAGGTCTCTGGAATGACGATCAGTACAATAAAAGGCGTTGTGGGTGACACAGCATAAAGTGAATTTCTTTCCCCTTCAAATTTCTAGCACTATGAGAACTGAAAGTGACTGCAACAGCCGGGGCTTTATCTTCCTGAGCAGCAAAGACAAAGAGCCAGCTCATTGCATTGATTCTGCTCTAAGAGCTTTTCTCCCTTTTTGTTCTATATGGGACTCTGAGTACTTAGAAGAATGTGTGGATCTCAAGGCTGGGCCCAGGATTTCTCAGCCAGTTCAGCAAATAATTGAAGCCTGGTGTTGGTTCCTGTAAAGTTCAGGAAAAGTTCCAGCCACTTGTTCTATAGTACTTATCCATACATTGCTGCAAACCGTTCAAATAACAATGCACAGGGCCAATTGTTTTCAGAAGTATTTATAGTGCTCATAAGGGAAGCGAAAAAATGAACCAAACAGAAAATATATAAAATGATTGACAGGTAGATACACACAAATATATGATACAAACAGATGTCTATACAATCCAAACAGTGAGCAAACAAGCGTTTTAACTCCAATGTTAAAATAATAATAATAAATAAAAACAACGATGCACATAAATAATAGCCACAACAACAAATTCATAACAACACAAAAGCATCAAAATAATAATATTTAGAAGCCATACTTGAATAAAATAATAATAACAACAGGAATATAGCACAGATTACAAAAGCAAGCATAATAATAATTATTATTATTATTAACCATAATTGAATAACATAATAATAGGAAGAACACCACCAGTAAAATAATAACGACACAAATATAATAATAATAATTATAGCCATAATTTAATAATAAGAAGAACAAGAAAATATTAACGACACAAATATAATAATAATAATAATTATAGCCATACTTAAATAATTTAATAATAAGAAGAACAACAAGAAAATAATAACGACACAAATATAAACATAATAATGATTATTATAGACATTATTATTATTATACAGGATTTATAAAGCACCAACAGTTTGCACAGCGCTTTACAAAGAAAAGGGACACAGTACAATTACAATACAGTTCAATACAGAAGGAATAGGAGGGCCCTGCTTGTAGAGCTTACAATCTAAAGGGAGGGGGAGGTGGTACAAATATAATTAAATAATATAATAACAGGAAGAAGAACAACAAGAAAATAATAACGACACAAATATAAACATAATAATAACAATAATAATAATTATTATAGCCATAATTGAATAACATAATAATAGGAAGAACAACAAGGAAATAATGACACAAATATAAACATAATATTAATAATACATTTAGGTCATAGTAACAGGACTACTCATTTCTAGATTGCAGTGGGGGACAAGGTCTGACCTATATGTTGTAATTAATATACACCCTATATAAAAAGCAGTGATGCACAATATTCACTGCAGCCAATCAGAAATCGACGCAATAGTACATAGAAGTTAGACAAATGAAATGGAGTTGCTTGCACTGGGCATCTGCACTTCTGCACCAGGTTACCAGCTGTCACTGTACAAAGCAGAAGTCATACTGGAAATATTCTATGAAGGTTTACAACACATCAGTTACTATAACAAGGAGTGTCAGGAAAAAACAAGAAAGCAATTGACACAGTTATTGCACCATGATGACGTAGAGAACACTAATGACGTCCCACTGCCCATACAAACCTAGGGCAGTGGTCATGGGACTTTATAAATGAGGTAGGTCATTCGTCCCACTGCCCCCTGTTCTAAATAAGAGTTCTGCGTCCTATAGCTGCTATTATTTGAGTTTTTCCGGCATCAGCTGGGCTGGACTCTCACAAAATAATTAATACAAACAAAAGCCAGCCAGGTATTTTAATTAACTATATAGCGATCTAATGTGGAGCTCTGGTTTCCCTTAAACAAATAATGAGACAGTTGTGAGCAGGAGGGGTAGCTGGGTGGTTAGATCCAAGGATACAAGCAGTAAGAGGATGGATGGTAAATATTATTCTAGTATATAGGAGGAGAAAGGGAAGCCTTTATCAGAAATTGTTCAGGAAACTTTTTACCCAATGTGTTGTAATGGAAGCCATTTAAACCGACACACTGCTGTGCCAACACATAAGCCAGTGTGGGCACCTGTCTGTCTACTCTCTTCAGGACATCCTGACCACCCTGTATCAATATGAAAAGAATACATTTATTTCTTTATTCATTTGCTTATTTTAGTTTGTAAATTTTTTATGATCGATGTTTGCACTATAAATACCATTCCATTATGTAAATGATTTATATAAGTTGTACTGATTGTAAACATATGCATGGGAAAGCTAGGTCTGACTTTTTTTTTAGATATATGAAAAAAACAGTTGATTTGCTTACTTTATGGATTTATATATGCATGCTACATGTTGCTCATTTCATAAAGCAATGCACAAATTGTGGTGCTCACTCAATGAATAAGTGCAAAGACAGGGACCTATAAGAACCATAATGGCTATAGACAATTAACCTTTTCACACCCTCAATACTCTTAGTAATGGACATATGAATGCAGAAAGCAATATAGCAACTAATCCTATCCCAAATTACTCCTTTCTCAGCGTTGAATTCTGAAATATTTATAATAAATCTGTATAATTATATTTTTTCTACTGCTTGCTTCTTTTTTCTTTTTTATCTTTATTTCTTTAAATAATTGTTTGTGAAGCATATGGAAAGGCAGCATGGGCAGAAACAGTGACCCCACCATCTCTAATTTGATATGTGAGAGTTTATTAATATATATTTTTTATTATTATTATTTTTATTATTTCTATTTTCATTTATTTGACATAGACAATTTATTACAAACTTAAAACAAGTAAGGTAATGTTACTTAATTTTTTGTTGTAAAAACAGTATGCATAAATGTCACATATGTAAAACTGTGTCTGTGTGGAAAGTGTTACACATACAATGTATATTTGTTTAGAAAAGCACTACACTTACTACATAATAAGTCAAAGGCAATTATAACCCACACACAACTCTAAACACAAGTATTTGCAGGCTTTACTCTGTATCTGTATGTACTACTAATATTAGCAGGTAAGGTGGAGCTCCCAACAAATATAAAAGCCATAGGTTATCCTAGAAATACATTCATAGCAAAAAAAAAATAAAATAAAATGCAATTAAAGATCCTGCTACTATAGAACAGAATGCACACAGTCATAAGAATTGTACTGATCATTTAGGTATGGTTTTCTGGCACTAAAGTCCCTACATAAGTGATTGGTAAAATGCTTGCGTTTAGATGCGTACAATTTTACCTTTTTATCCTCCTGCTGTGCTCAATCCCAGAATGCACTGTTGGCGTCTATGTGTAAGCATATACATGCTTCTTCCTTACATGCGTCTACATGCATACAGGCATAAAACATGTCCCCAGATTTTTTCTTGGTTACCGATCTGAATGCAGAGCATGTTTGCGCACCTGTATGCATGTTTGCGCACCTGTATGCATGTCTCTATTAAACAAAACTGAATTTAGATCCATAACCGAAAATACTTTTAATTGCGTTTATATAATTTTTTGTATGGTCATATGTGCATGTACCCTAGGTGCCCAACCTCAGTTGTTATCCTTCTACAACCCCCCCTCCTTGCAACCAGAAATCAGACAGGGAGTGGTCTAGTAAAATTGTAATAAGCAAAGTCAACCTTCAGTATGTTTATTTCAAACATATGTAGGAAGGGACTACAAAAAGAACTTCATCTGCATTCAGTTGGATGTTTGGAAGATTTGTGTCTCTTCAAGGTGGCCATACATGTGGAATTTTTCAGTCAATTTCAACCACTTTGCATTCACCAAGAATTGAAAATACAAACACAAGTAATTGCCAAAATCTAAGCAATGTATTATCTTCAAGTTGGATCAACTGCCAGAATTCAATTGATTGGGAAGTCAAAACTGAGCAATAAATGAATAACTTTAATAGAATTGATTAAACTATCAAACTTAAAATTCCTAATGATTACACCAATGTGTTCGAAAATGATCCTTTTTTTCTGTTTGTCTCAATCTGGGCAATTCTGATCCCATCTCCTTTTAGACGACCAAAATCACCATTTTACATCTATTTCCTTTGTGAAAAATTGGAATCAGAAGTTTAATCAATCTACCTGACTGTTAAGTGTAAGTTGGAGGCCATGTATTGTGAATGCAGCACATTGCATGTCATTGTGTTGTCAGTGTTATGTGTTTTCAGGCATTGGGGGCTGGAGAAAAAGACAGCATATAGGAACAGAAGAGCACAGGGTGGACATCAGCAATGTGACTTCTTCTCCAGTGAGCAGGCTGGTGACACAGGAAGCTGCAAGCTGCCATTGAGAGGACGTGGTGCCCCCATGCTGATTGTGCAGCTTGGTAATGGCCGCTGAATTACAGATATCTTAGCATAATAAACAATTCATATACATCAATTTAAACTATGTGGCTGAAGTTTAATGGCTTTAATAAAACAATTGAAGAACAAATTATTTGATATTATTTTCCCTAATTTGCAAACATTTTTTGTGTAATTGTTTTTAAAAAGGATTTATCTTTTGCCAAATACAGATTGCATATCTTCAAAATGAAAATACAATGTATGAACATTGGGAAAACAAAACCTCCACCTGCAGCAATAACTTTTCTAAATTAACAATTGATATATACTACTACCTGGATAGAAATAGAAATGGTGACTATTTAAGAACTGGAGACAATGGGGTTGGCTTACTAAAGGCAAATAGGCTGTGCACTTTGCAAGGGAAGTTGCCCTTTGGAAAATAATTATCCCCAGACTTTTTTTTCCTAGAATGTGATTGGTTATTCTTTGCAAAGTGAAACCCAAACTTCAAGCTTTGGGGAAAATTCCCTTGAGTGAACAGGCTATTTGCCTTTAGTAAGTCAACTGCAATATTATTCTGTCTATCAAAATAAGGTTAATAAAAATTATTTTGAAACAATGTTATCTAAAGCCTTAGTACAAAATATATATATATTAAGAATGCATACATATATGTCTTTTTTATATATTCTATTTGGTGTAAGAAAGTGTTGACCCCTTGAAAGGTTGAGGCAACGGAATCTTTGGAGCTCTACAAATTCCTCCATTTCATATGGACGGGAAGGATCTTGGGCATGCACACACATGAATATACTTTTATGTAAGTATATATATTTGTGTATCTTTGCTGGGATGTTTGTAAAGAGAATGTAATAAATAAGGTAAAATCGTGTTCACTTAAGGTATAACTAAAGGCAAAACGTTTTTAAAATTTTGGGTAGCGTGAAGAACGCTTGTAAATTTCTATTGTTGTCTGTGCCCTCATTTAGGAGATTCTCCCTCCGTTTCTCCTGTTTACCATTATCATTGAAAGTGAAAATAAAAGAAAATCCCAAATTTTAGGTGGTCCCCAGAGGAGTAATAGAGGGGAAATCTTCCAATGGGGAAAATAGCTCTGGTGACCTTGGGGTCCCCAAGGAATTCCTTAAATTTGCATGGATTTCTTCTCACTTCCTGTTTGGCACGGGATCGGAAGTGAAGGGAAATCTCCGCAATGGGACACAGATGGTGGGAAAAAGAGAGTTATAACCCTCCCTTACTCTATCCAAAATGAAAAAAAGTTTTGCCTTTAGTTATACTTTAAAATACCCAATCATGTGCTAGAAAAAAATCTTTTGTCATTTTCTTTGTACATGATTGGGTATTCAAAGTGAACTCAAAATTACTCTAATTATCAACATTCACTTTGTTAAGTGAAAAGTCCATCAACTCCTATGTTCAGCACAGCAAAGGTGGAGATTATGTTCTCCCTTCCTACCCACAAATAAAGATAGATACAGAAAACACATCTGAGATGTTGATTTTGTAGTAAGTAAATCCTTATAGATGTAAATGGCTGTAACTGTACTATTCCCCAGCAGACTGCATTCAATGCATTATTTTTTCATCTGCAAAATATATCAAACCTAATCATTTTTAAATGTGAGAATTTTAATTGAATATATATAATAATAACAATTAAAAAAAAAAATTGACTGCATTATAAATGTACAGTATATAGCTAAAATTTTACTGCAGCTCCAAGGGTACAGGCAATGCACTCGACTGTAAAAAAAAAAAAAAAATGAATAAATGTATATGCCTCCCTCCTAGATTGTAAGCGCTAACAAGCAGGGCCCTCTTGTATTGAATTGTATTGTAAATGTACTGTCTGTCCTCATAGTGTAAAGGGCTGTGCAAACTGTTGGTGCTTTATAAATCCTGTATAATAATAATAATATTAGATAATTTTATATATGTGTATATATATATATATATATATATATATATATATATACACACAGTATCTCACAAAAGTGAGTACACCCCTCACATTTTTGTAAATATTCTATTATATCTTCTCTTGTGACACTTTGCTACAAAGTGAGTGTGCAGCTTGTATAACAGTGTAAATTTGCTGTCCCCTCAAAATAACTCAACACACAGCCATTAATGTCTAAATTGCTGGCAACAAAAGTGAGTACACCCCTTTATGAAAATGTCCAAATTGGGCCCAATTAGCAATTTTCCCTCCCCAATGTGTGACCTGTTAGTGTTACAAGGTTTCAGGTGTGAATGGTAATTAGGTGTGTTAAATTTGGTGTTATTGCTCTCACTCTCTCATACTGATCACTGGAAGTTCAACATGGCAACTCATGATAAAAAACTCTCTGAGGATCTGAAAAAAAAGACGTGTTGCTCTACATTAAGATGGCCTACGCCATATCCAGAGGTTGTCTTTGGGAAATAGATGTACGAGTGCTGCCAGCATTGCTGCAGAGGTTGAAGGGGTGGGGGGGGGGGTCAGATTGCCCATGCTTGGACCATACGCCGCACACTGCATGAAATGGGTCTGCATGGCTGTCATCCCAGAAGGAAGCCTCTTCTAAAGATGATGCACAAGAAAGCCCGCAAACAGTTTGCTGAAGACAAGCAGACTAAGGACATGGATTACTGGAACCATGTCATGTGGTCTGATGAGACCAAGATAAACTTATTTAGTTCAGATGGTGCCAAGCGTGTGTGGTGGCAACCAGGTGAGGAGTACAAAAACAAGTGTGTCTTGTCTACAGTCAAGCATGATGGTGGGAGTGTCATGGTCTGGGGCTGCATGAATGCTGCCAACACTGGGGAGCTACAGTTCATTGAGGGAACCATGAATACCAACATGTAACGCTACATACTGAAGCAGAGCATGATTCATTCCCTTCGGAAACTGGGCCACAGGGCAGTATTCCAACATGATAATGACCCCAAACACACCTCCAAGACGACCACTGCCTTGCTAAAGAAGCTGAGGGTAAAGGTGATGGACAAGCCAAGCATGTCTCCAGACCTAAACCCTATTGAGCATTTGTGGGGTATCCTCAAATGGAAGGTAGATGAGCGTAAGGTCTCTAACATGCACCAGCTCCATGAGTGGAAGAGGACTCCAGTGGCAACCTGTGGAGCTCTGGTGAACTCCATGCCCAAAAGGGTTAAGGCAGTGCTGGAAAATAATGGTGGCCACACAAAATATTGACACTTTTGGACCAATTTGGACATTTTCACTTAGGGGTGTACCCACTTTTGTTGCCAGCGGTTTAGACATTAATGGCTGTGTGTTGAGTTATTTTGAGGGGACAGCAATGTTACACTGTTATACAAGCTGTACACTCACTACTTTACATTGTAGCAAAGTGTAATTTCTTCAGTGTTGTCACATGAAAAGATAGAGTAAAATATTTACAAAAACGTGAGGGGTGTACTCACTGAGATAATGAGATAATGTATATATATATATATTTTTTTCTGTTTACAGATCTGAATGTAGGTATACTGCTTTCAGTGTAGACATGCACACAGGTGTGTAAACATGCTCTGCTTTTAGATCTGTAACCGTAAATTGGGAAAAATCTGCTTCTGAGGACACGTTTTTTATGTGCGTACACATGTATATGCATATACATAGTTGCAAAAATTACATGCTGGGATTGAACCCGAGAAGAAGAATTTAAAACTAGATTTTTACACATTTAAATGCATATACACCTTTACATTAAAATGCAATAATTTTACTGATAATTTACGCAGCAAACAGAAACACAATGCCTATATGACCAGTAAAATTCTTACAGCCATATGTGTTTAGCCTAAAGCAGTGTGCTGCAAATCTCATCTTCTCTAGGAATGAATGTTAATATGTAAAAGATGCATCTAAAACGCACAACTGTACCATGTGAAACACGCATACACATACCTCCCAACTTTCTGAGATGGGAACGACGGACACTTATTAGCAAAAGTATATAGGCATAGGACACACACCCTGCCATGCCCCTTTAAAGGAGAATTATACAAAAAAAAATTATTAGTTAAACCCCCAAATGTTTTTTTTTTACCTCTTCTGTTCCTTTATATTGGCTTTTTAAATGTATAAATGCAGCAATTTAGAAATTGGATGAAAGGTTTAGCATTGTAAAACACTTTTTGATAGATAAGAAGTGCATTTTATATATAGGAGTATGCATCAGACCAAAATGAGGGACAAATGAAGAGCAATGAGGGACAGAGGGACATTGTTCCAAATCAGGGACGGTCCCTCGAAATCAGGGACAGTTGGGAGGTATGCATACATGGGTACGTAGCCTTCATATATATACATGCAGTGTTCCATAATATTTGAACACTTGCACATCTGATGCTGGGATTTTGTGTGTTTGCTTTTGCTTGCAGCTCATATGCTGAATTATTTACATGCTAGCATTTTTGTGCCTTTCTTTTTTTCCTCGCTACTGTTTATTCTCTCCATGTGTGCGCCTGTGCTGAATGAGTTTGTATGTCAATATGACAGTGGAATCTTGTAGTGTTTCCTATGTTTGTGCATGGCTGTGCTTATTGCTGTCTGTCTGTACCTGGGTGTCAGGGTATGTAAATGCCTGTATGTCTTTCCCTTTCTCTGTTAGCTCACACAAGTCAGGCAGAGTTCACAGGTCTGAACTTTGCTCAGATTAAGGTCCCAGCCCTCTCTTTGTCAAAAAGCTTTAATCAAATAGTTCCCTAAAACATTCATCTATAAAACCTGAGAGGAAAATCCCATTCTCTATAGCCTGGGAGTGTAACGCCGCAACCGCAGGGAGTGTAGAAAAAGGTTCTATAGACTGTTTAGCATTCACTGAAAAGCTTATTTTCAGAATTTTAGTATTTTAAAATGTTTAAGCCTAGCTCCAGTCAATTTTCTTTTTTAGTATTTGATAGTGCAGGGAAGAGTTAAAGCCAAACTCTGGGAATTATCTGTACATTACTCCAGCTTGGCACATATCTCATACCTGAGGGGCCATTGGGGAAGCTGGAAATCACTGTAAGTGAATAGTTAGTGCTACTACAGGGATAGCCACAATCTTCTGTGTCTTGCTTTATAGCAGTGAAAGAAAGGCCTCAAGACTACCACATCCCATTTATACTTAAACCAACTATTTTGGGGTGAACCCCTGTCTATGGTGGGGTTTTATAGGCAGTACCACAGTTTTAATAAAAAATAATTTATTACAAAATAAAAGACAATAACAACAAGCATATGTTAAAAGGCGTCAACCATATGTTGATCTTGTCCAACAATGGGTTAAGTATTCAGCATAAATCATGTATGGTTCTGTTCCCCGTGTGATAGGTGGTCCATCTATAGTTATGGCTCCTTCACACACTCAACGCATTTCCTAGATAAAGATCCACTTCATCAGGAGTTCATTAGTGGAGCATTTTTATATTGACTGGGCTCATGGGCACAAAGAGAAAAGGCTGCATGCCACATAAAGCATAGAGCACACTCACAGGGAAAACAGGCCCTAAGGCACAAGGGATAGAAAAGCAGGTGGCCTGGGGAGACCATACCAACACACTCAATCAAGAGTGTTGGTGTTTCTCACCGCATATCTCGCAAATTCCATAAATTATTACTTGAACTTGTATTTATGTCATTATAATCTGACTTTCAGGACCTTTAGAATCTTTTAAACAACATAGTAATCATCTTTGTTTATCCTAATGGAGCGGTGCATCTCCCCAGGCCGCCTGAGTCTTGCTTTGGTTCTATGCAAGTAGCTAGTCCAATGTACACTATTTACTAATTTTCAATCAATGAATACAAGGTGTTCTGTGATTGGACAAGGGGAGATTGTGAAATCACCACCCACCTCTCCACCTGGTCTAATCAGAGAATGCCTGGTATTAACGAAAAAAACAAAAAAACAAAACAAGGCATTCTATGTATGGCAGCGGTGCCAAGCGCGTGATCATAAATAAATAGTTACATAGTTAATCTGGTTGAAAAAAGACACAAGCACATCTAGTTCAGCCAATAGAAGGAAATATATATACATACATACACAATCCTATATATGCAATTCTATACCCACAGTTGATCCAGAGGAAGGCAAAAAAAAAAAAAACCTAATAAAGCATGATCCAATTTGCTCCAGCAGGGGAAAACATTCCTTCCTGATCCCTCAAGAGGCAATCTGATATTCCCTGGATCAACTTTACCTATAAATATTAGTACCCCGTTATAGTAAGTGTATCTAGGAAAAAATCCAGGCCTTTTACTAAGCTGGCCAGAACCACTGCTTGAGGGAGTCTATTCCACATTTTCACAGCTCTTACTGTAAAGAAACCTTCCGTATTTGGAGATTAACTCTCTTTTCCTCCAGTCATAAAGAGTGCCCCTTGTCCTCTGTGATGACCATAAAGTAAATAACTCACCACCAAGTTCCCTATATGGACCACTTATGTATTTATAAATGTTGATCATATCCCCCCTTAATCTCCTCTTTTAAAGAGAGAATAAATTCAGGTGGTCCCCTGTGGTCAGTATACAGTGGGGCAGCAGCTAACATAGAACCTAAACAGGTCCTAGAATATTGCAACTATCACTGTACTAGCACCAACTATAACAGTGATTTCCAGGTTTCCTAGTGGCCCAAATGTAGAAAAAGGAAACTGAGGCAAAAAAAAAAAAAAAAAGGAGAATCAAGCAATAATGAATGGGTCTAACCTTTTCCCAACATCCAAAGAAAAGGTATTTTTTTGGCTTTTTGTGTCCCTTTTAGATTTATTTCCCTCACTTCCCTCACATCCTAGTGCAATAAGAGGAAGTGAATGGAAATCTTTCAAATTGAACACAGGCAACAATAAAATAAACGGGCAGATCTTTAACTCACTAAGCAGAGAAGCAAATATAAGGATAACATCCCTGGAGTCTGAACTTCCACAAAAATGGCAGGAATGGCAACCTCCAAGTGCAAATACAAATGTTAAATAATTTCTTCTGATATCCCCCAATTTTATCAGTCACTAGGAATTGTTTTGGTACCTAGAATGTTACATTTGGTATTTGTGTTGGTTAGAGCTTTGCTGAGTTAAATGAAAATCTGCCCCATGTAGGACTTTCCTGTAAAAACATTGTTTCTAATTTAAGACTAAATACAGAGTCTTACATTATTATAATCAGGGACGTAACGATAGGGGTTGTGATTGCAACTGGGCCCCCTGTGCCTCCCTTGTACACCTGGACAGGAGGGATGGTGGGGCGGTATTTAGAGGAACCATTCTCCTCCATTTTCGTCCTAATGGAGGAGATTGGTTCCTCTATATTGCTGCCCCTGCCACCCCTCCTATCCAGTTTACTTGTCTTCTGCTGTTCCCAGGGTCCCTGTGTGCTTCCCTGGTCCCCCCATAAAGCTGCTGTCTTCCCCCCTCCTCTCTCCTGCCAGCTGCTGTAGAAGATGTGTCATGATGGAGAGATTGGAATGGGTCAGTAAATTTGTCATATACCGGCTCCTTCCTTTTCTGAATGGACAGAGTCAGTGATTGGTACCAATTGGTTCATTCATAACTGAAGCATAGTAAACTGTTTTTACTATACTTCTATTTCTGAATGAATGAGAGGCTTGGTACTCAACTATTCCTGTCCATTCATTCTGTGCAGCTGAGGCTACACAGATGGAGATTGAGGGCTGAAGATTGTTTGGACCCCTGACATCTCATCAAAGCCCCTGAACAGAGCTCCTAAAAAAATTGTAAAAAGTACTAAAAATAAAATTGTAAAATAAATAAAATGAAATGGTAAAAAAAATTATAAAATTAAAATAAAAATTACAAACTACTGACAACAGTAAGGGAACTATCACGATTACAAAGGTTGCAATTGCGACCGTGCTCTGGCATTTCACCATCATGGGGACGCCCAAAGTTGGCAGTAAGGCGGCCCACTGCAGAACTTATGAAAGGGTGCCGCTGCGAGACCGTAATAAAGGGACCCGTGATAGGAGTAAATGGCCCCAGGATCAACCAGAAGAGGGAAGAGTCCTGGCCGGGGGTAAGGGGGGCCCTTCATAATTTCTTGCACCGGGGCCCTGAAGGTTCTAGTTACGCCTCTGATTATAATCATACAGGTTTACCTATGGGTTTGATAAATTTGTCTTTACTTTGTATGACAAAGCCTTATGTTGTATGACTCTTCTGTAACCAGTGTCAGGGGTCATTTGAAATCTAACAGTTGTTGGCTGTAAACTGCTTTACCATTAGAGATGAGGTTCAGTTTCAGCACTATCATGGCTTTGGGGTGAATCCTGTAGATTTTGAGATTGAGATTTAAGATTCATAGCTGCAGCAATTTTATTGGCAGACTTTCTTAAACTTCTATTTAATCGATTTGCAGAAGGTAAAAGTATACAAAACAGAGCCTCTAGGCATTCCCCTGCTCGGCAAGTACATAAAACATAGGTTACATAAGGTAACTACTACCTACAGACAATTAGAACAAACTAGTGGCTCGGTTCCACTAAAAAGTAGGACAATCCTGTCCCCAACTCTTCACTCATGCACAGGAGGAAGGAGGAGACTGAAAAATGACTCCCACATAGCTCCATGAAAAAAACAATTAAACTACACTTCAGACCACGACCCTTCAGGGCCTAGGAACTACTAGATTAGAGATGTCAACCAATACAGTAGGATTCTTGCATTGCTTTAGTATTAGGTGACTCTGTCCAGATATTCCATACCTTATTATATTTGGCAGGGCAGCCACAAGAAATGTAAGTGGTTTTGTATAAGGGAATAGAGGCATTCACTAAAGATTTCTAAAAGTCTAGGGAGGGTGCTTCAGGCAACTTCCATTTCAACTCTGGCCTTTCGTGCATAAAACAGGAGCAATCCAAGGAGAACTGCTTAAAGGAAAGCCAGTTGACCCACCAGACTGAGCAAGCCAACCCCCACAATAGCATATAGGTATAGTAGTCAAAGCAAAAATAAATTGTACCACCTAACCTCACCCCATAAACTTTGGACCACAGGGCAGGACCAAAATATGCGCTGAAAATCTGCATCAGTGTGAGTACACTTCTATCTCAGAAAGTTTAGCTAAGATAGCGGCACTACCAAAAGAAAAGTCAGTGGGGGATCCTGACCAATGTGAGGTAGAGAGATACGAGAACGCTGAGACCCCCGGACATTTCCACCTCCAAAGCTCAGTGAGGGCAAAGGTATTCGCTCAATTCTGTAAATCAGGGGAGGTAGTGCGTAATGGATTGGAGGTGTCAAGATCCAAATCAAGAATGGAGTTAAAATCACTGGCATTCAGGAGATGGGTGATTTTCTTGTAAATCGTGTATAACCAGGAGTGGTCCATTGGAGGAGAAAGATACACATTTACAAAAGCCGAGAGGACAGCACATATGGCCAACAGTAAAATAATATATCTGCCCTCAAGATCAGTAAGGACTTGCTCCACCTTACAGGATTTATTCAACAAAATAGCAACACCTTGTGTGTAGGTGGAGAACTTGGCATGAAAGGCCTGATGGTCAGTGACGGACCCACAACCGACGCAGGGCCAATATCTTTTTACCAGTTAAATATGTTTCTTGAAGAAACAATATACAAGGCTTATGGGAATTTAGGTATTTGAACATGAGGGAACAAAAAGGTGCACTTGGACTATGGGCCTCATCCAATAGAGTCTAAGCAGAAATCAAGTATGTACTGAGTGAGAACCCATGCGCCCTACAATAGCAGACTATAGCGGCCATAAAGAGGATTTTATTTTATAACTTTAAAATCAGATAGAGCAGGAAAATGCCCTCACTCAACATGGGGGGGGGGGGAGTATAAAAACATAGTATATGGTTGGTACAGTATATAGAGAACGAGAGATTCGATCTGGTGTTGTCTGCACAGTCAACGTTTTTCACCAAGGAGAAATGGCTTCCTCAGGACCTAGACTTAAAGTTGATTTTATGTTTACCTAAACAACATAGTATTAGTACCAAACATATATAATGCGTAACATCATATACTTATTTTGCCACAATAAGCAATATATGCTCCTACCAGTTAGACCAAAAGATCAGCAGGCCAACGACAACGCCTGGGAGCACTTATATTTATCGTTGAGGCCTTGTATGTTTCATGACACCAATTTAAGTTCCATAATAACCTATAAGACCTGCAAATGAAGTAGCAAGGATAGGGCACTCAGATAAGTGAGAGCTATAGCATGCAATGAGTAAAGATCTCATAAAAATGAAGTAAGCAGGGAAAGGCAACAGGTGGAAAATGATGAGCAGGACGAAAGTGAAGAGACAAGAGAATGTGGCATCCAAGAAGACATGACGCAATAGAACAATTGCAAACCCCCTACCACTCAGCTAGTACACCAACATAATTAGGTTAGAGCAGTTTTAGTCCCAAAAAACAGTAACTCAAAGTCTGCTACTCAGATGAACAACAGTTTATAACATCGGAGAAGTCTTCTGGAAGCAAAAAGTATTCTTGAGTAGACAAACTGAGGTGAGTCCTGAAAACGATTGAGGTACCACCTCGAGGCACCAAGTGAATGAACAGAGCAGGTAAACAAGGAAAAAAATGACAGGGCTCACCAGGTAGATGGGAACAGTCACACGGGGTGGAGACCTTCCACCAGAACATCAGGAGCAAGTCATCAGCCTCTTCAGGGGAATCAAAGAATCTTACTGTGCCCCCATGTGTGACAAAAAGGCAGCTTGGGTAAAGCATGCTGTATCGAATTCCCTGCACTTCTTACACAGCTCTGTAGAGCTTTTCCATTTCTTTTGATGCTCCGCTGAAAAATCCGGAAACAGATGAATGCAGATAAGATAGGGTGGGATGCTTCCTGGCTTCACTAAGGATTCTATCGTTGTCCAAATAATTCAGGAACCGGACAAGAAATGGTCGAGGGGGCCCCCAGAGTGCGTTCCCCTGTGGACACGTTCAACAACATAAGTTGGGGAAACTTCAGTCAATCCAAGAATCTCCTTGAAGGAGGCTTCTGCAAACTTCGCATGATGGTCACCTTCAGTCCCCACTGGGAGACCCAGCACCCGCGCATCATTGTGGCATAGCCAATTTTCAGCATAATCAGATTTAGCCAATAGAGCTTGCACTGTCTGTTGGAGAGACTGCAGGAGACAAGAATGCTGAGCAGTAGTGCCTTCTGTAGCTGAAATGCAGGACTCTGTCTCAGTCAGGCTGCCCTGCATCTAGTCAAGATCATGGCGAATTAAATTACATTCCTCTGCCAGATGATCAACACACAGCAGCAGAGCAGTCCTGCTATGTTCAATGACCTGCAGGATAACCGCAATGTCAGATCTCAGTGATGGTGCAGGGAGAGGTGCAGTCCAAGTCCTTCTCTGCCAGCAACGCCTACACCCTGTGTGCCAAGATGGCATCAGTATATGTGGTCACCTGATTTTGCAGCAGGGGTTCTGTTTCAGGGGTAAGTTTTTGGTGGTTTCATTTATAGTTGGTGTATATTGGAGTTTTTTTGTTGATAGGCTCTAGATTTGGAACGTTTGTTGTTCGCAGCACATTGCTAAATAGTTTAAAAGAAAAAAAAACAAAGCAATACAAATTATATCACTTACATTCATCACACCTCATTATCCCAATAGATGAAATAAAAGTTAGGCATACAGAGGGTAGGCCTATTATCCTTCATTAAAACTATCCTGCTACTGGCCACTTTTACACTGTTGTATACTCTGCAGTATCTGCAACTCCTGTAGTAAAGCCCCAGCCCGTGCTCTTTGTCTTCAATCTCTTAATTTTGGTAGTAAAAGACCTGCCTGGACTCTTTTTCTCTAGAACATTTCTGGCAATTCTTCCTCATTACATATCTCCCGTTGCTGGGCTGGCTAAGTTACACAGCTGTATCATTTGTGATCTTTCAATTCTTAATGAAAGTTTAATGGAAGTTGGCCAGCAGCAGGACAGTTTTGCATCAGTGAGAACAGGGACAGCCTCAGTGAACTAATGGCCAATTTCTATCTGCCAGTCGAAGTAAGCCTATTATTGTTTGATCAAAAAAGACATATGTTGCTAATAGAATTACCTTTAAAAAAACCTTTCTTTTAAGCAAAAACTAATATGGTACTTATAATATGTCTATTTTGATTTCTTCTTATCATTCTCTCTCTCATTATTCTTTTATTTTTTTCTTGTAAAACTTGACAATTCTTCTTTATATAAACAGTTAAATTAAAAAAAAAAAACTGAATACGATTGTGGTTCAGCTGCTGAATGTATGCCAAGCTAATTATAAAAGGAAAAAAATCAATTCCACTTTGAAATACTGCATGTGCTGCCAGTGTACACTATCACTTTGAGTGTTCATGAAAATTGTACTTTTCTGTAACACCATGTACAACTTTAAGACATTCCCCAAGCATGCAATTTAGAGGATTTGTGTATTTTTGATGTCGCTCTTGAAGCCACATGAAAAGACCATTAGCCGGGTGTGCGGTATCTTTTTTTTTTCTTATTTGTACATAACAGTGCCCAGCTTCCCATGCCTTTTTATGATAGTAGTGAGCCTATTAGTCCCAGAATTTACCAATAGGATGCACCCATTAGACCTCAATGAGATTTGCTGCTAATTTCAAGTTTTCCAAGTTTCAAACAGGAGTCACTGGACCTTTGGCCAATTGAACGGAGGCAGATTTGCCCATCCCCACTCACCATAAACATCCTTTAAAATACTTAGAGCACATAATGGTCAGAACCCCAAAACCAAAAATGTAATATATTGCAGCTTACTAGTCCTTAGATGTGGTGGCTACATTTGTTTTCTTTTTTCAAGCTTTCTCCTTTATTTTCACCTGTTAATTCTATCTTTAATACACTTCCTGTTGTAGGATTACCTCCCTCCCTGCTCTTCTGTTACAGAAAACAGAAACAAGAAATGACTATTGAGCCCCACCCTTCTCCTATTAACAATAACATAGAAGAGTGTAGTTCTATAGTGAGAAGTGCGAGAACAATGCAAGTTATTACAGTCAACACGGGCAGAGAGCTTTTGGAAGTTATCAGCTCACAAAACTTCTGGCAAGATCAATTGGTACCTTAAACCAGAACTTCGCCCTAAAAGGCAAGGTTTTTCTTTATGCCCTCCTCTCCCCTCCTCTTCGGGGAAGGGGAACGGGTACCTGCATTTGACAGGTACCAGCTCCCACTTCTGATCAGAATGCCGAAGCAATCCACCAGAAGTTCTATTCCCCCTCAACCCTCTGAGACACCATTCACAAAGTGCTGCGCAGCTCCTGCATGGATAGTGGGCAGCTGGCTGTGAAGCAGCAAGGAATGACAGCTGGCTGCCCACAGTATACATGCCGGTGCTGGGGACCCGAAGACCAGTAAAGAAGTGGTTCAGGTGAGCACTGCACTGGTGAGTGTCCTTTTATTTTATTTCAAAAAGGCTGAAGAACCACTTTAAAAAACAGATTTAACAAAACACTTTCAATGGACCAAAACATACCAACCAGACCCAAATAAGAGAAGCTCAGGACCCTGCATTCACTATATCTGGTCTCCCACAGTACACAGAACATGAAACTACAATAATTTTAGTAAATATAAACTGCTAAATAGGGATGGGCCGAACCGGTTTGGTTCGCACCAGAACACGTGAACAGGCAAAAAATGTGTGCGAACACAGGGGCGTATCATGAAATTAGTGGGCCCGTGTGCAAGCCCACACCACACCAATCATCCCCGGCTGTCAACCAGGGAGAGATCATCCATGGGTGCAGTGTGGGTCAGAGCACAGTGGGCCCCCCAACCCCTCAGGGCCCGTGTTCAGTGAACACCCTGCACTCATGGATGATACACCACTGTGCGAACATTCAAACACTGTTAAAGTCTATGGAACCCGAACATGAAAAATCAAAAGTGATCATTTTAAAGGTTTATTGCCCTAAAAAGTGTATGGGGACCCAGGTCCTGCCCTAGGGGACATGTATCAATGTAAAAAAAAGTTTTTAAATCAAAAATTTTTTAAGGGGCAGTGATTTTAATAATGCTTAAAGTGAAACAATAAAAAATAAATATTCCTTTAAATATCATACCTGGGGAGGGGGGGGGGGTCCCTTAGTCTGCCTGTAAAAGGCACATCTCTGTGATGTTTAGAACATAGCCAGAGCAAAATTAAATTAAAAAGGAAAAATTGTCATTTATTATCGCGCCTGTAATGTATTTCCCGGCATAATACAGAAAAATCACTGAAAAAATTTGCTTGGGCCCCCCCATTCCATACCAGGCCCTTTGGGTCTGGTTTGGATTTTAAGGGGAACCCCGTGCCAGAATTTAAAAAAAAAATGATGTGGGGCCCCCCCAAGATCCAAAATAGACCCTTATCCGAGCCCCCCCCCCCGAACCGTACCAGGCTACATGTCCTCAACATGGGGAGTATGGGTGCTTTGGGGCAGGGGGGCTCTGATCCCCCCCACCCCAAAGCACTTAGTCCCCATGGGGACAAGAGCCTCTTCCTCACAACCCTGGGCTTGGTTGTGGGGGTGTGCGGGCGGGGGGCTTATCGGAATCTGGAAGCCCCCTTTAATAAGGGGGCCCCCAGATCCTGACCCGCCCCATGTGAATTAGTATTGGGTACATCGTACCCCTACCAATTCACCATAAGTGTCAAAAAAAAAAAAAATAAAACACAGGAGACAATTAGGGACAAGTCCTTTACTAAAAAATGTGTCCCCTGTTGTAATTCATCATCAATCACGGCAATCAACGGACCCGGAAAATAAAAACAAAAGAAACGAACAGCTCCTCCATGGGAGGGCTCCCGCCAACTGAGCTCTCTATGGTTTGACGTTTTATTTATAATGAAGGGCGGGGCCACCTAGTGATGTAATTGAGTGAGCCCCTCTGACATCACATGACGTCAGAAGGGGCGGGGTCACCCGTACATCACTCGGTGGCCCCGCCCTGCACTATAAATAAAACGCAAAGCAATGAAGGAGGAGCTGTGCACGCCGTCTGCACGCAATGCATTATGGTGCGATCCGAAGTCGAACCGCGGGCCCATCCCTACTGCTAAATACCTCTTCTCATCAGCAGTATATAGCAGTCTTGTGACTTCTATCAGTGCCTGGTTAAAGATTGCAGGAGGAGTTTCCATTCTACTCTGATTGTCCTCTAAGGCTGCATGTCCCCTGACCCTCTGTCTGGACAGTGCTGATTGGCCCTGTGCTGATCATATGCACCCTTACAAAAAAAACAACACACCAAACTGAGCATATGTAGAGTGCCTAAAGGCTCTGTACTATCAGGAGATGTATTGGTTACAGTAAAAGAAGAGGGGGATCAGAGAAGACAGGATCAAACAGCCTTTTTACACAATGCAGAGGATCAATAATCATGCAAGGAATCACAGCTGACTGCCCACAGTAAACATGCCGGAGCTGGGGACCCAAAGGCCGGTGAGGAAGTGGTTCAGGTGAGCACTGCACTGGTTAGTGTCTTTTTATTTTATATTTTTCAAAAAGGCTGAAGAACCACTTTAACTAACAGGTTTAACAAAACACTTTCAATGGGCCAAACATACCAATCAGTCCCAAATAAGAGGCAGGGACCCTGCATTCACTATATCTGGTCTCCCACAGTACACAGAACATGGAAATGCAATCATTTTAGTAAATATAAACTGATAAATACCTTTTTTTTATCAGCCGTGGGCCCTGTGTTGATCACACACACATTTCTGGGAAAAAAACACACCTAACTGAGCATCTGCAGAGTGCCTCCAAGACTCTGTACTATCAGGAGATGTAATGGGGACAGTAAAAGGAGAGGAGAATCAGAGAAGACAGGATCAAACAGCCTTTTTACACAATGCATAGGATTAACCCCTTAGGTTCCACAGTGAGTATAACAAGCATGCTTTACTGCATATACAGACTGATTTTACTGTTGTCGATTTGGTAACACTTTAAGGTTTACATGCACTCTAAAGGATTGATAAATAACCACAGACCTCTGTTCTCCTAGCATTAACCGGCGTCGTAGCTTTAGAGGAGAGGTGTTGTTACCCTTTTTTTTGTTCTCCATAACCTAGGGGAATGTGTTATATAGTTCACAGTAGTTAAGTAAATAGGGCTAAGAACAATGTTTCAGATTTTAATGCAGCATTTACAGCTCACTATGAGAAGTTAGGAACTTGCTAAATTCATGACAGGGTCAACAGCTTTTTTGCATTTATTGAACCACTATAACAAAATGCTTTAAACTGTATATTTAACAGAGTCATCTGTATTCTTACTTAAAGTGGATGTAAACCCTCACATATATCTAGTGAAGTGAACAGCCTCAGATGATACACAGAGATGAAACAAATATCCCTACATAAGTTTTACATATATATCTGCTGTCTTCATCTTTATATACTGTTTAGAAAGTGCACATAGTGTTAGGAGATTTTCTCTTCCTAGTTAGCACTGTAGTGAAGCCTGGGCATACTTTCAGCTCTGTTTGTTGTATCATTCAGCTCTGTGCTAATCTATTTATAGCATCCTCCCCAACACAAAACTCTGGCTGCTTTTATCATATGTGAAGGAGAATTTGTCAGGATTTATCAGGCTGATAACAGAAAAATGGGGCAGGAGACAGCTACGGGACATAGTGCTTTGAAGAGAAATAACAAAGCAATGAAGATATACGTGCCCAGCTCAAATGTCATGATTGGGGTTTACATCCACTTTAAATGTTGATGACCTTTCATATTTTTTCATATCTATTCAGTAATCCAGCATGAAACAATTTCTGCACCAGTCCCTGCTGTTCTCTGTCCTTGTGCACGGTGACCGGTCTTGTATCTGCCCCCCTCCAGTAGACTTCTGCAGCAGCTTGTAGTAGTTTGGACTGCTGTAAAAACATCCATTTTGCATGAGGACTAAAGCATCATACACATGGTACAATGGTCGTACAACAGCGGTCGTACAAACAGCTTGTTGTACGATCATCCAACCATTAGTATGCGCGATTACAACAGCCGTCGCACAACAGTTGTACAACTGAAGATGGATGAGCAGACTAGAAAACTTTGGTTGTACAACAAGCGGTTGTACGGCCGTTGTATCGTGTGTACAGAGAAGTTGGTCCAACAAAGTTGTACGTGCAAAACACGCATGACTCAGAAGTCAGGAACGCCCGGAAGTGTCAGTTCTGGGAAACCTACATTCCTTATTCACAAATCACATTCACCTGAACTTCCTCCTTATACGCTCATAACACGTCACTACGTTAGGCTTGGTCGTACGATCGCTTAGTGCACGTCAGTATGCCAGACACAACAGCCGACATGCAATTTTTGCAATTGCCTGATAATTATTGCCATCAGTAAAGAAAGCAACAGGGAAACAAAAATCTAAATTTTACTTTTGTCACAGGAACAGGAGGCGGCTGGTTTTGAGTGACTGTACCGGGATATAGCATGCAGCTGCAGACTATACCCTGGTATCGTTTTTTAGAGTGGACGGTCAGCTATCCAGGGATAATGACCAATCTGGCTCGGGAGCCGCTCGGCCGTTATCCCAGGGGGCGGGAGGGGACGTCCCCCCCTCCCGCCGCCTTCCACCACTCTTCTCCGGCCTCCCGTCCCACCGGGAGACCGGAGCAATGATCCGGCACCTCCGCCGGCTAGAAGGAAACCTGATAGAAGCCGGAATCGGCTCCGATCGGGTCTCCTTCGGCAAATTCCGTAAGCGACGTCATAACGTCAGTTCCAGTTTACTCGGCGGCTAAGGGCGCCAGTTTTAAAAAAATAACAGTATTCAGAATCGCCGTTTTTGGTGATCTAAATACTGTGAAGTGCAAAGGAGGGATAAGGGGTCTTTTAGACCCCCCCAGCCCTCCAAAAAGTGTACCTGTAACCATATATTACTATTACAAGGGATTTTTACATTCCTTGTGATAGCAATAAGTGATCAGAATTTTTTTTTTTAAAGGAACAGTGTTAAAAATAAATAAAATTAAGAAAAAAAAAGTAAAGCGCCACCGTCCCCACAAGCTCGCACAGCAAAGAAAACGCATATGTAAGTCACGCCCGCACATGAAAACGGTGTTCAAACCACACGTGAGGTATCGCCGTGATCGCCAGATTGTGAGCAATAATTCTAGCAAAAGACCTCCTCTGCACCTCTAACCTAGTTACCGTTAAAAAATTTTAAAACGTCGCCTATGGAAATTTTTCAGTACCGGACTTTGTCGCCATTCCGCGTGTGCGCGCAATTTTCAACCGTGTCATGTATGGCATCTATTTACTTGGCGTAACATCCTCTTTCACAATATACAAAAAAATGGGCTAACTTTACTGTTGTCTTATTTTTTAACTCAAAAAAGTGAAATGTTTCAAAAAAAAATGGCGCTTGAAAGACCGCTGCGCAAATACCGTGTGACAAAAAGTATGGCAACGATCGCCATTTTATTCTCTAGGGTGTTTGAAAAAATATATATAATGTTTGGGGGTTCTAAGTAATTTTCTAGCAAAAAAAAAAAAACAGTTTTTAGCTTGTAACCAACAAATGTAAAAAAGGGCCCCGGTTGGTAAGTGGATACACTTTACATCTCTAAGTAGAAATCGTATCTCAGTAGCAACCAGCATAATAGAAACATGAAAAATTACTTTTTTTCTTTAATAACATGACAGGCCCCCTTTAAAGGTAATTTTACTCAAGAGTGGCTTGCAAAATACTTTTCATTATATACTATGGTATCATTTTAATTTTAATTTAAAATGTATACAATGCAGGTAAAACCAAGGTAAGTAGGTAGAACATAATCCTCACAATCATATGAGATGTGATAAGGAGCAGACCTTCACAGCTTTGTTCGGGTGAACAGCAGTGAAAAATGGGCCTTGTGTAATTTTTTACAAGTCCCTTTTCCATGGTATGGGAATCTTTATGATCCTTGTATGAATTCATCCCTGTTCTCAAGCAAGTGGAGGTTGATATGGCAGTCATCATGAGAAGTGGTAATATATTTTGATAAACTGAAAGGCATCTAATCATCCCTGAGGAAGAGATTCATTATTAGATCTAGAAACGCGTTGGATGTATGATGCCCAAGCAAACTATCTGCTGAATATCAAACCCTCCAAAGAGATATGTAACATTGCCAAGTATCAACTGCATATTAATGTGTACAATGGATTTTGGCCTACATATGGCCATACATGGTTTTAACAAGGCTATGTCTTTTTAGAGTTTTTAATAAAAAGTGGTTTTATATATACTGTAAATGGTTATGTATTTTTTGCCATTTCTTAATAACATGACAGGCCCCCTTTAAAGGGAATTTTACTCACTCATTATATACTATGTTATACACAGAGCAGGTAAACCCAAGGTAAGTAGGTAGAACATAATCCTCATCTGAAGGTTTGTTTTACTTTCAGTGACAGTTACACATTCCATGATGAAATTCTTTCACAATGAGTCACATCAGACAAATTACATCATTGCTCACCAAAAACAGAATGAATATTATTATTATTATACAGGATTTATATAGCACCAACAGTTTGCGCATCACTTTACAAAATAAAGGCAGACAGTACAGTTACATCACAATTTGGTACAAGAGGAATCAGAGGGCCCTGCTCGTTAGAGCTTACAATCTGAGAGAATAGCTGAACAATCATATATATTGATATAGGAGACCACCAGGGGTGTATAAATATATGTGTATAATCAGCTGCTAATGATATGTGAAATATATTGATACTATAATGTTGGCACAGCAGTAATTTTTCAGCTACCTCCTCACAATGACAGACTGCAGTTTAAAACCTGAGAGCTGTTAAAGAGGCCCTGTCCATTTAAGACAAAATAATGGAGTCTCTTTAAGTTCTACCCCTTATTCACTTACAATTCACCATGCTCTCTGCCACTTCATCTTCTATTAAAGCCACCCCAATATATTCCGTGATTTTGGGTATGGGAGAGCATATAACCTCTTATTTCACATGGCAGAGGGGGTAGCATCATTGCTCCCTCAAGATCCAGACCCAACTAGCACCTGGTATTTTGTGGAACATGTGACAGGAAAGCACTATAAAGGTGATTATAAGTGTGTGGGTAGGTGCAGCGTGATGCAGTGGGCAGAGAACACACAGAGTCCAAGTGCAGTAACAGGAGTATATTGTAACAAAATTTCAACAGTACGCCACTGACCCAACGGGGAGGCAACCTGAGCAGAAGACTGTAGACCCAGGAATGTGGACAGCATCTGTCACGAGGAGCAGAATGAGGCCAGGCTCATCTGTACCTAAAGGAGAGGCTTCCCTTGAAGGTTGATGTAGTCCCTGTGCTCTCCCTACTCCTCTGGAACCTTTCCCTGGCTCTAAATACTGTCCCTGACAGACAGGTGACCTGTCCCTACTCTACCCACTCACAAAATGCATGCCAAACCTGGCAACCAGGGTCTTAAATAGACTCTGCCTGACCCAAGATGGCCACCACATGGGGTACCAGTATCCAATCAGATAGTTGCCTCCTGTGACAGAGGAAACAATAGAGGAACTCGGTTCCTCTTGATTTTCTCCTAATCTGCAGCACCACTTGCAGTGGAGAATATAGACTTCACCTGCCTACAAGTGGGTTGGGGCTTGGCTTCGCTTTAAAGACACCCTGTCACTTTGCCCACAATAAGCAAGGCAATGGGGTCTCTTTAATGTAGAACTCAATCCCAAATTCACGCTACTGCTTTCTTTTCTACATGTGCTCTATATTATTTACAATGATAGCTCAAGTGAAATAAACCAGAAAAGGTCTAATTGCCAAGGTACAGTATATGAAGCTTTACCTACAGCTTGTCAAGCTAGCCTGGTCATCACTGGTGAGGCAGGATGGAGAAAGGACATTCTCTCAGTAGATAAATGAATGCACGCTTTGGAGGCCATAACCTCCAAACGTAAAGTTGATTATCAGGAGTTGAGTGTCAGGAAGATATGTTTCAAGCTATTAACTCACTGTTCTCTATATTAAGTATCTTGTGCATAGTGCTAGAGAACCAGGATTTGACCATCCCTCCTATATTTTATTGCCTGGAAATTAATTGAATTCACTTTTGGAAAGGGAAAAACGCACAAACCAACATAGGGGGATGTCCTCAAACATTTTTTTATAATCTGGTCAACATGGCTGAACTTGCCTGCTCTAGCTCCTCCTAGTGTAATCCTGATTCACCTCTTTACTGGGACTTCTTAAGGGTAAACCTAATGTAGACTGAGTTAACTAACAAAGAACCACTTAATGCAAATGCAAGATACAAACCTTTTCTATTTTTCCAATACTCCTCATACATACATAACTGTACAAAAATGTCCCTTGCTCAGTCTCTATTAGTCAATGACTTCTCTGAGAATAAGTGTTGCAGTTGAAGGGCCAATACTTTTTCTGTATTAATTAATTGCAACATGTATATTTCTCCTGATCCATTTCCCCAAAGGATTTCTATACACCATAATGCAAATTATAAACAATATAAGATGCTTGACATGGTTTTATCTCATTTTAACTGGTGCTTGCTTTTTGTTCTTACTGGAGCTGCATGTTTTGATTATACCAATTTTTAGTATGATGTTCCCCACATTGATGCTATGGTGACTGCTAGCTCTCCTGTGCTTATGTCTGACTGGAAAACGTGATCAATTGGTTTTTTTAAAAAATGTAGAACGGTAGCTGAAATAAGCCCCCTGTTATAGCCAAGTGTAATTTTTCAGAAAACAAGTCTTTATTTGGATTTCCCATGCCATGCATATGTGAAATAATTAAAAATTTAGGACCAGTATATGGTCATTCTCTCTCTTCAGCATGTCATAGTTGAGAAAGCTCACTCGAATAATTTTCAAAGTTGAGACTTTATTGCTGTTCTCATCATAAGGTCTTTGGTTACCCCAAACCAATCTATAAGGCCTATTTCACACAAACGTTATGAGCGGGTCCAGCTGTCCGTTCTATGGAGCGGCAAGGGTAAACGGACATGTGTCGCGTCCACTTACACCCACCTACATCCAATCCTAACCACTAAAAACAGATGGATATGAATCTGTTCCCCTTCCATCCAGCAGATCGGATGGCAGTCGGTTGTAAATGTACAGGCAGTCCGTTTACGTCTGACTGCCTGCGGAGGAGAGTGGGCTGTGTCCATGTCTGGTCTGCATAAGCGGAGTGGACACAGACCTGTCATCTGTCTGCCCAGCGGGGATCAGCGGAATTACAGGACCCTAAGCCTTAACTCCATAATTGCTGAAAGCTTCCTTCTATTTTTCACATGGGAGGATTTCATAAATTGAGAATGACTGGCAGTTCACTGATGATGCTGTCTATGGTAAAACGCGTTGGGAAGGGCCTATGGACGTGATATTACCACACACAACCTCTGGTCATAGAGCCAATGGTTTTTGCTACACAGGATTAATTGCGGAAACTGTTTTCATACATGCCTTTTTATGTGCGAACTTTGTTTTTAATAGATTGAATATTTTAAGCAGTATTTGCCCAATGGAGGTTGTTTTTTCTTTTATGGCATTTATGTGGTAGAATTCTGACATCTGATGCCAGACTGTGTGATGACAGTTTCCAGTTCGGATGCTTACAGTGTATTGGAGCCATTCACCCTTTGATGTATACTGCATATTGGAGCCATTAACCCTTTGAATGCTATAATGTAAGGCCTGGTGATTATTTTTATTTGGTAAGCAGTTTGTGAGCATGAAGGGTAGCACTGTTTTTTCTTGGTGTTTCAAGATTCAAGGATAATGTAACTTATATGCTCTCATATCTGAAACACATATATGCACACTTTTATGATGAATTTGCGCTTATATGGGTTTACACTAATATTAATTTTTTACACACTGTTATTGATTTGGTATTCTTTTGAATCATATAGATTTATTCTGTTTTTCTTTTAGCTCTGCACTTTATATACTATCATTTGCACTGTTTGCACATTTGGATTTATTTTATTTTTAGATATTTTGAAATTTGTTTATATGTGAGGTTTAATTTAATGGATATTTTGATATTTATGCTTTATTTCTTCATTTGCATTAGACCCATAGGATCTGTAGATCAGCCTAATGGTTTTCAAGCAGTCTATTATCACAATTGCATGGACTGATATTATTATTTGCATACCTCTGACCTTTATAGAATGGGGCAAGGAAAACCCAGGGAGTATGCCACTGCTGACCCAACAGTACCCAGAAATGCCTCAAAAAGCAAGGCATTACAGGCCTTGCACTGAGCTTATGGCACTATCACCAGTCTTACCCAGTTGCAGGCAGGACACAAAGGTATGAGAGACTTGCTATCCCCATACCTGCACAGTCAGTCCTTTCCTCTGTACATATCTCAGTATCAAGGTTGTATCCTGAATCATGGGTACCGCCAAACATGGCCCATTCATTGTTTTAAGGGTGTCTTAAAGGGCAACCTGAACATGACAGTAACCACACTCCAGGAGCTGTCCACACTCGTGATCTTATGCACGTGACTCCTCTGAGCAGACACTCCACCACCCTCCTTTAGCTCCGCTTCCTGAAGGGTGGCCACCCTGCAAGTCCATGACATTCCTCCAATTAGAGACTGGGTAACCTTAGCCTGCCAACTATGGCAAATGTAAGAGGACACCTAGCAGCAGTGGAAAGAAGGGAGTCTTCTGCAACAACTCCTTTAGAATGTTTGCAGTCTCTGTCCAACCCCACCAGCATGCAGCATGTCTCTAGTCTCTGACCTTCTCTTGTAGAATGTACATAGTCTTTGACCATCTCTTGTTCCATGCCTACAGGTCCTGACAGTTTTCTGTAACCTTGCATTCAATATTGTGTGCAGCCCTTTGGTGATGGTAGGGGTCATACCCGAGGCCCCTTATATCAAGAAAGTTGACCATGATGGCCTTAAACCCTAGCCTAAACTTTAAACTTTAACCCAAACCACAACAATAAATTGACCCCTTAGAGTTGGACAAATACTGTGATTCATAAAGCCAACATTGGTGGCTTGCAGCCTAACTCATTGTATTTGCAACTCATCCTAATGATGGATCATTGATGATAAAACTGTGCTTTTATTCTGCTCAATTACTATGCAAAAAGGAAGGAACACTATATATATATATATATATATATATATATATATATATATATATATATATATATATATGGTAAATTATCCTTTATACATATAGGACATATGGACAGAAAATTGAGCAATCCCTACTTTATCAATTGTGTTAATAAGTTACAAACAGATGATTGATAACTAAGTAGTATTTTATTCTTGGGTGGAACTAAAAGTGAGATGATTCTAAAACTGTCAACTAATTACTCTATTTTACTGACAAAGTGATCAATTTTATTACGTTCAGTGTCCTGCTTGTAGTTTGTTCCTCCACAGACACGGACAAGGACAAAGATAATAAAATGCACTTAGCAAAAATAGGCTGAAAAGGAATGGATTTATGTGAGCATGTAAATGTAAAATATGTTTTAGGAATATATTATTATTTTATAATGTATTTTAAGTTACAGTAGTCTGCTCAGCTGATCAGTGTGCATTGTCTGGATTAATATGGTAACAGAAAAATGTTTAGTATAAGGTCAGTAACTAGAAAATATCACACAAATTTTGTTTTTTTAATGCACCACTTTGAAAGAAAAAAATATGTTCCATAAATGTTCAGGCCTATAGCAGCCAATGCAGACAAATAGCATAGCCTCATTTTATCGGTCCAAAGCACGTGCTAATCATTACACACAAATCCATGCATCAGATTCCTTTATTCTCCTATATAGTTCAACCTCAAGCTTGCAAGTGCATCAAATTGGTCTGCATGGCTGTTGTCCCAGAAGGAAGCCCCTTCTAAAGATGATGCAGAAGAAAGCCCACAAACCGGTTGCTGAAGACAAGCAGACTAAGGATCCATGGAATCATGTCCTGTGGTCTGATGATACCAAGATAAACTTATTTGGTTCAGATGGTGGCAAGCATGTGTCGCGGCAACCAGGTGAGGGGTACAAAGACAAGTGTATCTTGCCTACAGTCAAGCATGGTGGTGGACGTGTCATGGTCTGGGGCTGCATGAATGCTGATGTCACTGGGGAGCTACAGTTCATTGAGGGAACTATGAATGCCAACATGGACTTTGACATACTGAAGCAGAGCATGATCCCCTCCCTTCAGAGACTGGGCCGCAGGGCAGTATTCCAACATGATAACGGCCCCAAACACACCTACAAGACGACCACTGCCTTGCTAAAGAAGCTGAGGGTAAAGCTGATGGACTGGCTAAGCATGTTTCCAGACCTAAACCCTATTGAACATCTGTGGGGCATCCTCAAATAGAAGGTGGAGGAGCGCAAGGTCTCTAACATCCACCAGCTCGGTGATGACATCATGGAGGAGTGGAAGAGGACTCCAGTGGCAACCTGTGAAGCTCTAGTGAACTCCATGCCCAAGAGGGTTAAGGCAGTGCTGGAAAATAATGGTGGCCACACAAAATATTGACACTTTGGGCCCAATATGGACATTTTCACTTAGGGGTGTACTCACTTTTGTTGCCAGCAGTTTAGACATTAATGGCTGTGTGTTGAGTTATTTTGAGGGGACAGCAAATTTACACTGTTATACAAGCTGTACACTAGCAAAGTGTCATTCCTTCAGTGTTGTCACATGAAAACATAGAATAAAATATTTACAAAAATGTGAGGGGTGTACTCACTTTTGTGAGATACTGTAACTTAACATAAGTCAACTTTTGGGCACAAGTGAGAAGTTAACAGTCTCAGCATGTACATTTTAACATACAATTACCTATTTTTTAAGCAATTAAACCGATCATTACTAAATACAGACTACAAACTACTAGCTAAAATCATGACAGATTGTATCCAAACCCTCATACCAACATTATTCACCCCTCACCAATTAAGCTTCCTTCACAACAAACATTCTACCATAGGCATCAGAATAACAATTACAGCTATGGTCCAAGCCAAACAATATCCTTCTTCTCCACCACTGTTGCTCTTGAGTCACAATGCTGAGAAGGCTTTTGATCAATCGATTGGTCTCTCCTAAATCATATCCTTTCTACCAGAACATTTGGACATGTTTTCTCTTCTTTTATACAATACATTTATCATAACACCCATACTAAACCCCCATACTAAATGAATTGTTAATAACCAACTCTCATCCCTATTACAAATGTCCAGAGGCACCAGACAAGGATGCCCCCTTTCTCCCATTCTGTTTAACCTCACTTTGGATCCCCTTCTCCGCCTCATAGAGGCTCAACCCACTTTCCAGGGTATAACTGTAGGTCGTAAAACCAATAAAATCACAGCGTTCACAGAGGATTTGCTCCTATATGTTTCTCACCCAGAATCTTCCCTTCTTGGTATAATGTCCCTTATTAAATTATTTGGTCTAATTTTAGGCTAGTCCATTCATTTCAAAAAGCACTCTATTCAACCAATCGTTATAAGCCTCCATGGAGCAACCTTTACACCTTTATTAGATAAAAGGAAAACATTTCTTACCTTGGTATTTCCATACCCCAAAACCCACACAATATATAAGGTTAACATTCAGCCAGCCAGTGTTATGCTCAATAAAAGCGTCTCTCACTGAAAAACATTTTAATATCTCTTACATGGGCAGAACAAGCTTAATAAAATGGTAGCTTTTCCTAAGCTTTTTTTTTACACCATACAGGTTCTCCTCATATTCCTTTAACTCTCTGACCTCAAGTATATCTATAATATGTTCTGAGGATTCATCTAGGGCAGCAGGAGAGCAACCATAGGCCTACGTATCCTACAACAACTTTCCAGCATAGGAGATCTTCATTTTCCTGATCTGGAACTGTATAATTTAGCCTCTCCTCTCTAACTAGATATGTAAGGGGCTGGATTCATGGCACCGCGATGTACACTGTCGCAGAACTTGGCCCTCTAAAATAACTTGTTATATGTTCTTCATATACATAAAGAACTCATGCCCATGAGGTCCAGGGAATCCTCTCTTATGCTCCACATGGTTGACCTGGCATAAAAAGCTCACACTTTGCATGCTAAATAGCCATGCATCTCTTTTTCTCCCTGTGGAACAACTCGGACCTCCCAGAGTCTTCTGGACTTCCTATTCTTAAACAGTGGCGCTGTGAAGGTCTTCTTTATATAAAACCCTTGTTTGATTTTCACAAGAAGCAACCATTTCCTTCCAATATAGCTTTACAGAATCTTTAATGCCTAAACAATAATTGGTTTCTTTTTATAAAGGTGAAATTTTATATTCTCTCAACCATTAATTGATTATCCTGGAAGGACTGTCCATCGAATGGCCTTAATAAATGGACCAGGAATTTCCCCCACCTTCCAGTTGAAGCTTATAAAATCATTACGTCTATCTTGGGGCATGATCAAAGCCAGAATACAAAAAATAGTGTGAAAAGAGTAATTGGCGCTTAACCCCTTGCAATATTAATACAGTGCATATATATAAAGTGCACACATATACCAAATACCATACCAAAGTCCATAAAAATCATCAAAAAGTGACCATTGCAAATGAATAATCAAAAAAGTTCATCAAAAATATAAAAAATATATATAATGTAAAAAAGGAGATATGAATCAGTCCATAACCATGCTCGTAAAGTGACGAAGTGCAGTATATCCAATAGTGATTCACCACCACGCGTGTGCTAGGGATTTAAACTCACCAGATATCTATATTCAAAAAGCCAATAGCTCAAACAGATGACTGTGACCAGGAACCAATACACTCCGGAGCATGGGGAGGACCAGTGTTGTTAAATCAAGTATTCCTCCATAAAAGTTGTTACCGGTATATAGGAGACATGAATAAAAATCCCATAGTGTAACACCACTTTATTTAAAAGAGAATTAAAAAGTATCCAAAATCAAAGCCACAATGTTTAGTGAAATTATGCTTCAGCTTTTCCACCATTCTTATATATCTCCACATTGCTCCTATCTTATGGGCCTAAGCTCCTCCTCTTGCTACCCTAAATATGTCCTTTTAGATGCGGACTTGTATCATGCTTTTTGGACGTGTCCCAAGATAAACTGTTTTTGGCACTATGCAAAGGGAACCATGAATACCAACATGTACTGTGACATACTGAAGCAGAGCATGATCCCCTCCCTTCGGAGACTGGGCCGCAGGGCAGTATTCCAACATGATAACGACCCTAAACACACCTCCAAGATGACCACTGCCTTGCTAAAGAAGCTGAGGGTAAAGCTGATGGACTGGCCAAGCATGTCTCCAGACCTAAACCCTATTGAGCATCTGTGGGGCATCCTCAAATGGAAGGTGGAGGAGCGCAAGGTCTCTAAGATCCACCAGCTCTGTGATGTCGTCATGGAGGAGTGGAAGAGGACTCCAGTGGCAACCTGTGAAGCTCTGGTGAACTTCATGACCAAGAGAGTTAAGGCAGTGCTGGAAAATAATGGTGGCCACACAAAATATTGACACTTTGGGTCCAATTTGGACATTTTCACTTAGGGGTGTACTCACTTTTGTTGCCAGCGGTTTAGACATTAATGGCTGTGTGTTGAGTTATTTTGAGGAGACACAAATTTACACTGTCATACAAACTGTACACTCACTACTTTACATTGTAGCAAAGTGTCATTTCTTCAGTGTTCTCACATGAAAATATATAATAAATTATTTACAAAAATGTGAGGGGTGTACTCACTTATGTGAGATACTGTACACCATAGATTTAATAACTTAGACACAGAGTAAATAATAAAATATGGTTTTGGTTATTGGATATACAAATGTAGCAGAATACATTTTGACCTAAATCTACAAAGATAGATTATTTAATCACAAAATTTTATAACAGAAAAACATGTTTTTTTTTTTCATTTTCAGCATTTTTTTTGTGTCTATAGCAAAAAAAAAACCCAGTGGTGATTAAATACCATCTCAAGAAATATCTACCTGTCCCAAAAAAATGAGAAAAAATGAAATTTGGGTACAGTGTTGCATGACTGAGTAATTGGCATTCTAATTGTGACAGCACTGAGAGCTGGTCTGGACTGGAGGGGGGTGAAAGTGTCTGGCATTGAAGTGGTTAATCAGTCAAAGCTTGAGCAGCGTATGGCACAAGTTTTCAACCTTTGTCAAAGGAGCCTGTTGGAAAATTGTCAGCCAAACACTGTTTGCATCAGGTCAGATGCAGGCACTGTTCAGATATTTTGACAGCTGGTGGCTTTGGCTGTCAGAATACAATAGTCCGGCATGAGCTAAACAAAAGAAATGTATATGTGTATGGAGAGCTTAGGAATAGATCTCCAGCCTTCTTAAAGAGATATTCTCTCACTTCCTCTTGTATCTTCTGTACCAGAATTAAAGTGAAATATCAACAGGACACTGACAGCAAAAAAAAAAAAACTACTCTACCCACAATTAAAAAAAATGTTTGGCTATAGATACAATTTAAAGGGTCTGTAAACCTTTATTTTTTTAAAAAAATAAAAATAATAAACATGCCTATACTTACCTGCTCTGTGCAATGCTTTTGCATAGAGCAGCCCCAATCCCCTTCTTCTGGGGTCCCCTGCCGGTCCTCCAGGCCCCTCCTCTTCATCGGGTGCCCCCATGGAAACCCACTTTCTAGGGGGGCACCCGTGCAGGCTCGTCTTCCTAGTCCCATTGCGGCATCCACTGATACAGACAGCGGGACTTGGCCCCGCCCCCCCCGATCCCATGTTACAGGATTTGATTGACAGCAGCGGGAGCCAATGGATTGCCTGAAGAAGGAGCACAAATGCATTTCCCCGCTCCACCTGACATCCAGAAGTGACATTGGCAGCTTTCCTCAAGTGCAGCCACAGACTTGGAAGTGCTGGAAGCCGCCAGCATAGCCGTGACCACATGGACTCCATCATCAGCTGCAGCTTGTCCTCCCTACAGAGTGGATAAACCTTTTACTGAGACCAAGCGCTTATTCCTTTTAATCTTGTGAGTGTTAAATGTATTGCTGTGCAATAAATGTACCCTGCATACTGCACTTAGGTGGCACTGCTCTCTTTTCTTTGGCTTGTGTATCTGCAGAGTGTCCTTCTAGCTCTCCATTGAGCCTGCAGCCGTATTCCTCAGCAGTTGTTCTCAGAGACTGATTCAGAGACTTTTACACCTGTATTTGACTTGCTAATTGCTGCCCTGGCTTACGCCCACTGTGCTGCAGCAGGAGCGTCACTAAGGGGGGCTGACAGGGCTACAGCCCCGGGTTGCCCCCCGAAAAGCCCCGGGGCTTGGGCATGGAAAAGGCTATTATTAGCCACAAGGCTCCGGAGAATAACCACAGCCGCCCGCTGCTAGAGGTCTGGGTGATGTCTTCGCCGCCCTTTTTAAGAAGACCAGCTTTACTGAAGCATGGTCACACGCAGAGGGGAAGAAACAGTAGGCGGAGCCGGCTGCCAATAGAAATGGAGCTGCCGCCAACATCCGCCCCGTGGCTTGCTGCTATGACCTGTTATGTGAAAGGTGGCGGGGGGTTGGTGGCAGCTCCATTTCTATTGTTTCTTCCCCTCGGAGTGACCATGCTTCAATCACGAGAGCGGGTCTTTTGTAATGGCGGCGGCCGGCGGGACACCTGTGATAAAAGGAGGCACTCTGAACACTGCGCTGGGGACATTTGTGATGTAAGGAGGCTCTCTGACCACTGCGCTGGGGACACCTGTGATGTAAGGAGGCACTCTGACCGCTGCTCTGGGGACACCTGTGATGTAAGGAGGCACTCTGACCACTGCGCTGGGGACAACTGTGATAAAAGGAGGCACTCTGACCGCTGCGCTGGGGACACCTGTGATGTAAGAGACACTCTGACCGCTGCACTGAGGACGATTGTGATGTAAGGAGGCACTCTGACCGTTGCGCTGGGGATACCTGTGGTAAAAGGAGGCACTCTGACCACTGCGCTGGGGACACCTGTGATGTAAGAGGCACTCTGACCACTGCACTGGGGACACCTGTGATGTAAGAGGCACTCTGACCGCTGCGCTGGGGACACCTGTGATGTAAGGAGGCACTCTGACCACTGTGCTGGGGACACCTGTGATGTAAGGAGGCACTCTGACCGCTGTGCTGGGAACAACTGTGATGTAAGGAGGCACTCTGACCGCTGCACTGGGGACACCTGTGATGTAAGGAGGCACTCTGACCGTTGTGCTGGGGACAACTGTGATGTAAGGAGGCACTCTGACCGCTGCGCTGGGGACACCTGTGATATAAGGAGGCACTCTGACCACTGCGAAAACCTGATGCAAGGGAGCATTCTGCTGAGGACATCTGATATAAGGAGGCACGCTGCTAGGGACACACCTGATGTAAGGAAGGACTCCGCTGGGGACGCCTGATGTAAGGAGGGACTCCGCTGGGGACACCTGATGGCAACGTGGCAAGTAACACACTCAGGGCTCCCACTGATTCTGCATTATGGTGAGTTGAATGATTTCATTTTATATTACAATGTAATAACAGAAATAATGCGCTTCAATCATCCTGACACCATAACAACCATGGTGCCGGGATGATTGAAGTTCTAACACCAGGTGTATGGAGTATCTTTATCTGCTGATTGTTAAACTTTCTGGAATACACATATTTCTATCGTGGTGTAGGATCTGGGCCTGCTGTCCCTCCATCCCTCTTTCTTTGCGTCTCTTCTCTCTCCTTCCCTCCCTATCACTTTCTTTCTTCCTCCGTCCCTCATTCATCTCAGCCTCGAACTACACCCGCTTTGAGACATGCCCCTTTAAGCCACGCCCACTGTTTAGTTTAAACCATGCCCATTTTTGCCACGGCGTGCTTTGCGTGCTGCATTTCCTTGGGCTGAAGCCCCTGGGCTGTTTCCCACCTAGCAATGCCCCTGTGCTGCAGTGTACCTAAACAGCGGGACTTGGCCCCGCCCCCGCTCCCGTGTCACAGGATTTGATTTACAGCAGCGGGAGCCAATGGCTCTGATTTGGGGGGGTCTGGGGGGGGTTGTGCTGCAGCACAGAAGGATAGAATGCATTAAGGTGAAAAACCTTGAAACTTACAACCACTTTAACAAGAATTTAAAAATACAAAGAAAGTGATTATGAACACAGTTTCTTTCTGAGTATAATTGTTTTATTACTAGGGAGTCCCAAAAATAACAGAAATGAATTTAGATAAATGGTATGGGGAATTCATATCACTGGAGATGTCCCCCAGAACAGTTTCTGGAATGTATTATAGTGTAACAATGGTGTACCCAGAGGAGCAGTGCCCCCATCAATCTTTGATCATTAAATTAAAATTAGCTCCCTTCATAACAAAACATGCTAATTTTGGTAAAAGTTGGAAAAGGCGGAGTGGTTATAATGAAAATAAAACTACAAAGTCTTCTCATAAATGTGTTGTTCATCCAATGACTCCCCTCATGTCTATCATTGAAGCCCCTTTACCCAGCCCCAAGAATGGCCAGCATAGTAATCACCTCCTTCACATCAAAAGCAGTTATCACTGAGATGTTGCTGCTCTCGCTTTCATTTCAAGGGAAGCCACTCTCACTCCACAGATCCCCTATTCAGCTCTTGGGGATTGAATTCATTATCTCCAATAACACAATTGTACAGGGCAATGAAAAGAGCAAACTCACAACTTCAGTCTGGGGAAGGAGAGCTAGATACTCATCATAGCAAGAGGGAAAGTCAAAGACAGACTGTATGGGTCTGATTTACTACAGGGTAACAAACAAGAGCAGGGAGAGATCGCTATATTAGGCATGCATTTTGGGCTTGCAGGAATGCGTGGATGGATGTGCACATAGCGAAAGTGATCCCTGAACCTAATTAGCACACCATACATTCGTATTCCTGGTTTGCCATGCATATTGAACATTCTAATGATGCTGCTAATGCCTTCTTTTCTGATAAATGTGTGCGCGTTTTATGTAAAAAAAAAATAGAAAAACAAATCTAACCATCTAATTTGTGGCCATAACAGCCATAACTGTGCATTTTTATTCCATAACTTCAGCGCATCATGCTCTATGGCAGCTTTACATTGAGGTTGGCTTCACCCCATGGTGTTGCTGTAGTTCATGTTTAACCATTAACACACGCAACTTTGGCCTCTTTCACATGGGCACTCAGGGAGGGAGGTTGAGCCGCTGTTTTACTTTCCCCAAACTGACCACCTAAAACCTAACATACAGCCGAAGAGGCTTGCAAATTTAACGTGGCTTGTAAGCTGACAGAAGCAGCTCCTGTTCAACATCCATTCAAGCCAAGGGACCACGCCTACAACCACTAGCCATACATTTGGCTTACAGTTGCAGCATTTTAGGTCCCTTTCACATGGGGCAAAATCCACTTTGCTCAGCAGGGGATCTGTCTGCGCTGAGCAGAGCAGATCGGGTGGATGAGGTCCGTGTCTGTTCAGTTAATGCAGAGCGGACACAGCCAAAGCCCACTCTGCTCCATGGGCAGTCAGGTGTAAATGGACCGGCTGTTCATTTACACCCAACTACCCTCTGATCCGCCTAGACCAGTGGTTCTCAACTCCTGTCCTCGAGACCCACTAACAGGCCAGGTTTGCAGGATAACTGAAATGCATCACAGGTGATATCATTTGCTGCTCAGTGATTGCAGTATTCTAGTCTGCATCTCCCCAAGGTAATACTTAAAATCTGGCCTGTTGGTGGGTCCTGAGGACAGGAGTTGAGAACCACTGGCCTAGACAGAGGGGAACAGATCCCCATCTTCCATTTTTTTTTTTTTTAGTAGACTGAATTGGAGGTAGGCGGGTATAAACAGACTCAAGTTTACATCCACTAGTCCATAGGAATAAATGGACCATCCAATCAGGTCGGCCTGAAAAACTGACAAGTGGACCTGATTAGATTGCAACTGTGAAAAGGGGCCTAAAGGCCCGTACACACGGTCCGATTATCGGCCAACAATGGTCGTCCAACAGCCTGTGGGCCAAAAAAAAATCTGATAGTTTTTATTTACGATTCTACAGCCGATTTACAATCGTCGTCCAACAGAAGTTGGATGACGAGACTAGAAAACTTGTGTTGGCCAGCAAGGAGTTGGACGATTGTTGGCTCGTGTGTATAGAAGTTGGCCAATATTTTGTTGGATTTGCAAACATGCATGTTCAAAAGACAGGAACGAGCCAAAAGTGTCTGTTCGTGTAAACCTACGTTCCGTATCGACAATTCACATTTGTAAAGTGGCAATTGAATTGAAATAGCGAAATGCAATGCACATCAGCATCTTTTTCAATTTGATGATAATGAAGCTGCTTTGCCGGTGATACTCATGTTACGAACGTAATGAAAGACATTTGTTCTGTAGTGATAGAAACATTATTCACATTATTCTTGTTGTTTTGATTTTTTGATATCCCTGATATTTAAATAAGAAAAATCTAACTATGTTGGTGTCCCTTGGTAATTAATATTACTTTTCTTTTTAATGTACAGTATCTCACAAAAGTGAGTACACCCCTCACATTTTTGCAAATATTTTATTCTATCTTTTCATGTGACAACACTGAAGAAATGACACTTTGCTACAATGTAAAGTAGTGAGTGTACAGCTTGTATAACAGTGTAAATTTACTGTCCCCTCAAAATAACTCAACACACAGCCATTAATGTTGAAACCGTTGGCAACAAAAGTGAGTACACCCCTAAGTAAAAAAGGTCCAAATCTGGCCCAATTAGCCATTATCCCTCCCCGGTGTCATGCAATTCGTTAGTGTTGCAAGGTGTCAGGTGTGGATGGGGAGCAGGTGTGTTAAATTTCGTGTGTGCTGAAGACAAGCAGACTAAGGACATGGATTACTGGAACCATGTCCTGTGGTCTGATGAGACCAAGATAAATGTATTTGGTTCAGATAGTGTCAAACCTGTGTGGCAGCAACCAGGTGAGGAATACAAAGACAAGTGTGTCTTGCTTACAGTCAAGTATGGTGGTGGGAGTGTCATGGTGTGGGGCTGCTTGAGTGTTGCCGGCATTGGGGAGCTACAGTTCATTGAGGGAACCATGAATGCCAACATGTACTGTGACATACTGAAGCAGAGCATGATCCCTTCCCTTCCGAGACTGGGCCCCCAACATGATAACGACCCCAAACACACCTCCAAGACGACCACTGCCTTGCTAAAGAAGCTGAGGGTAAAGGTGATGGTCTGGCCAAGCATGTCTCCAGACCTAAACCCTATTGAGCATCTGTGGGGCATCCTCAAATGGAAGTTGGAGGAGCGCAAGGTCTCTAACATCCACCAGCTCCGTGATGTCGTCATGGAGGAGTGGAAGAGGACTCCAGTGGCAACCTGTGTAGCTCTGGTGAACTCCATGCCCAAGAGGGTTAAGGCAGTGCTGGAAAATAATTATGACCACACAAAATATTGACACTTTGGGCCCAATTTGGACATTTTTACTTAGGGGTGTACTCACTTTTGTTGCCAGCGGTTTAGACATTAATGGCTGTGTGTTGAGTTATTTTGAGGGAACAGCAAATTTAACAAGCTGTACACTCACTACTTTACATTGTAGCAAAGTGTAATTTCTACAGTGTTGTCACATGAAAAGATATAATATAATATATACAAAAAATGCAAGGGGTACTCACTATTGTGAGATACTGTGTAACTGCCTACTTCAAACTTGTCATTTGAATAAAAAAACATAAACAAGTATTATTCTTCACATTATTCTTTATTGTGAAGAAAAAAAACAGAATGTAAATTTGATCTGAAAATCGCGAATCAACACTCACCAAGCTTCTAGTAAGACGAAATTAGCAGAAGGGGCCAAAGGGTGGCACACACAAGCTGAACTTCCTCTTTATACGCTCGTAGCATGTCACTACGTTCGGCTTGGTCGGACGATTACTTGATTCACGTTAGCACGCTAGACCAAACCGCGGACGACCAATTTGGTCCGAAGTTGGACGTTCGGTCGTCCAACAATCGGCTCGTGTGTACGAGGCTTTAGTCCTATTTAAAATTGCCCTTCAGCAAAGAAATATAACAAAAATCAGGCACTCAGGAGGTGGCTGTACCGCGGATCACTTTTGAGAGAATGTTGTAGTGTGAACTTAGCCTTAGTGCGTTGTCAAATCATTAAATTTAAAAATGGCACCACGACGCACAAATACAGTAAGTGGCAATGTACCTAAACTACAGTACACCACAGCGTACCTAGTGGTATAATGTGAAGGAGACCTTATTTTTTTTTTACTCTCCTTTAATGATAACACTGCAAACTTCATGCAGTTTTGCTCCTATATGAGAAGAACATATATACTTCCTAACAGCTTCAGATGGACTGAAAATATTATAGAAATGTACAGATTTCTTTTTGCCATGCCCCCACTTAGCTAGTTTATGTTTTGATGGTGCAAGACATACTTAATAAAACAGAAATATTAGTATATAATTGTATGTATGACAACCCTGAATTGCTTAGGGAGTGGGTCCATCCTGACTCAAGGCACACTGCAGAGTTGAAGAGATATTTCCGCAGCTGCACACCATTCCCGGTCATAGAATAAGTAGATAAAAGCAGCCTCAGCTCACTCCATCCAAGCCACACCCCAACGTGTTTCGCCCTGCACCCAGGGCTCAATCATGTAGGCGAAACACGTGACTTGGATGGAGCGAGCTGAGGCTGCTTTTTATCTGCTGATTCTATGACCAAGAATGGTCTATCGCTGTGGGAATATGCCTTAATTGTATGTATGCTGTCATATGAAAACATGCTTATTTGGTATCTATTTGATCTATGCTCTGGTGTACGTATATCAGCTTTATAAAATCAAGCCCTATTTGTCTGTGACTTGCTCCTTGTGAATCTGATTAGCACAGGCAGCAAGTTGCAGGTCACATCACTAGGTAGGGTTCAGTTTAACCCTTTGGCATCAAGCATGCTGTATGGCTGGATATTTACAAACACAGCACAGTGCACCTCTGCTGCATTACATTCTGGCACACTAAAGCTATTACAACTAATACATAAATAATTACATACATAAATATATTTCGAGTAGGTAAGTATGGTGGCACTTTTGAAGTAGCACCTCATCCTTGAATGTTATATGCTATGTTATATGTTTTTGCTGCATATACTCTGTTTTCAAAGCCGAAGTTGGATATTCCAGACAGGAGTCTATTATGTAGAAAAGTAACATCTATAAGTGAGTCTTGAAGACACTGTTTCCCTTTTCTTTTTTCTTCTTTTTTTCTTTTCCCTTCTTTCCATATTTTATTTATTTATTGGTTGATTTATTTTCCCTTTTCCTGATTTCTCTTGTCCTTATACAATTTATGAAGAAATTCTTCTCTTTTTTTCTCTTCTTTCTTTTTTTTTCCTTTTTCTTTTTATCTCCCTTTTATCTCCCCTTTTTTTCTTTCCTTTTTAGTCTATCAGTCGGCCTAAGTCAGGGCAGTTTGAGGATGCACATCGTCCTCCCTCTCGGTGTGGCGCTGGTGGGGGCGGACAACCTGGGCCTATTGCTTGGGAGCATTTCTGGACAGTGGGAGATGATGTAGTTCTATTCTATCTATCTAAATTTATATCTAACTTTGCAAAATGATGTAATTTGTTTGTACATTATATTACTTTGTATTTTGTATATGGTTCTCCTTTTTACTCTCTCATAAGATCTGTACAACGCTCTGGTTTGTCATAGTCCCTGAGGAAGCCTTATCAGGCGAAACATGTTGGACGCATATACAGACTTATGACCGTTACAATTACCATAATGTATTACGTTGTACGATGTCATGAAAACTAACCACATATTGTTCCATGCTGTTTTTAATTATTTTTCAAGTACTTTAAGTACTATTTTAAGTAGACATTGAATAAATTTCATTATATTTTACTATCTCAGCATTTTTTCTCAAGTTATATTGCACCGTTATAATCCCATACAGTTATCCCATACCCTTCTTTCCTTGTTCCCTTTACCCCCACCCCCTTTCCCCCTCTTTTCCTTTTGACTCTCCCTTCCCCATTTCCCACATAAATATATTTTCCTACATGAAATGACAGTTGCATGATCTGCCTGTTTTTGAAAAGATCGGACATCAATCCCATTTCTATGAGTCCAAGCACAACTGTCTGTTAATCTTCTCAGGGAAACAATGAATCAAGTATGTTAGTAGAAATGTGCAGATCACTATTGTAATAATCGGAACCTTCAGCATCTTCACTCTCCTCCTCCTCCCCTCTCCATTCACTTTATCATGAATGTTTAGTCAAGCTGAGAATTAATGTTAGTGAGAGAGCTACACAGCAACCGTCTTAAAGTGGAGTGATGCACAATCATCACTAGAAGTCTATCATCACATACTGCATATAGGGACATGATTCTGTAGCTAAAACATATTTTTTTAAATTAGCTTTGAATGGTGAGAGGCTAGAACCCCTGCCAGGTTTTTATTGCTGTTTTTGTCTCTGCTGGGGAGATTTACTCTGTTCTGTCACAGGGACTGAAAGCGATGTCAAATGTAAAATTTTTAGTTGCCATGAAAAGAAAAGCGGGTACATTTTTCTAGTGGCGACAACTGTCTAAGAAGGGAATTCCATCACTTTGGAGAGATTTCCTCCTCAAGTCCTGTTGTGTCTCAAGGACAGGAAGCAAAAGGAAATCTGCTGAATGGGTCACAGATAGCAAAACAAAAAGTGAGAGCGGTGCAGATCGAAAAATTCCAGCAGATCCCCTCATCAAAGCTAAACATTGCAGATGGACAAATGCCCCCTGCTAGGCTATTGTATTCTGACAGTGAGCATCCGAGGCTGTCAGAATACCCAAGCAGTGGCTGCATCTGACTGGATGCAGTCACAGTTCAACCAGCAATTGTCCGCCCAGCTCCTGTGATATTTCAGTCGAAGGATGTGGGGCTGACATGGCCACCCACTAAGAGACTTTTTCTGAAGAGCCAGCTGGTCATACATACACAGTTGTTGCATGTTTAGCCCTGCTAAACAACATGGTTGGACAAAGCCACCACTGCCAGGCATTGTATTCTGATGGCTGGCACCCACAGCTCTATGAATACCCAAACAGCCAATTGGCTGCAGTCACTGTTCAGCTGACTTTTTTCCGCCCTAGCTCCTTCCATTTCTCACCGAAATTTGTTGAGCCGGGTGGTGTCAGCAGGGCCACCCACGTCTCAAATTTGGGTGGATTCAAAAGGCTTAGATGAAATTCGAGCAGTTTATAGCCAAATTAAAGCGGTATAAAAGGCACAAATACTCATCTACGCCCCAACGGTCTTATGTCCCTTAGGTCCCTTGCCAACATCTTCTCTCTGGCTTCTTCCGGGTGATGGTCTTCAGCCATCTTGATTGTCCAGAGCAGGGTGGCGTCACTCCCACGCACACAAAAATTAATGCTTTTGGCCCATGATAAATGCTTAAGGGTCCCCGCTCAGTCTTTCAAGATCCCATGAGTTGGATGCCTCTGACTATTGCGGATGCAATCTGAGGAGAGGTTCATCCAGGCCCAAAGCATGCTGCAGAAATAGGAAGAGACAGCCCAGCCACCACACACCTCACCCAGTCCGAGTGGTTAGCAGGGTAAAAGCAGCCTCAGCTTTATTCATACAGACCGCATCCCCAACATTTTTCACCCAATCCTCGGGGCTTAAACATGGAGATCTCCATGATTTTACCTGCTAACCACTTGGGTCGAGCGAGGTGTCCGGCAGACAAGCTATCTCTTTCTATTTTTGCAGCATGCTTTGGGTCAGGAGCATCTCCTCAGATTGCAGGATCGAGGAGGACATTTTTTCAAAAATTCAAATACATGTGAGCTTTTTCTTTTTCTTTTTATCTGATTTATCCTCCATGCACACTAGCATTTTTGTAAGCTCCTAGCATCTGTTATTAGCTTTTTTCTGTTCCTAGAAGCTAAATAGCGTTAGCTTATGTGTCCATACACACTACTTTAGGTTATTAGCGTTTTCTGGGCTTCAGCGTCTAGGAGCAGAAAAAAAAAATGTTTTTGTAGGGTTTCTTGGAGCGTTTTTCCAGTGGAAATGCTCCTAATCGCTACTAATAATGTTTTTAATCTTTTTTTTTTCCATTTACTGCAAAAACGTTAATAAAATGCTAAATGCTTTTAAAAGCTTCTAAATGCTCCTAAAATGCTGCTAAAATGCTACCTTAAAAAGCTATTGCCAGCGTTTCTTTATCCAGCGTTTTTTCCAGGGTTTTTTTTTAGCTTAAAAAAAAAACACTAGTGTGCATGGAGCCTTAAGCAAAAACATTTTTTGACTTTAATACAACTTTAACTATTTTTGTCCATTTATTATTTTATTTACTGTTTCTACTCAAACATTTTTTATGTTCATTAAAAAAATATCACTGTTCACACAGAAAAAAAACCATTATCTTTAATCATGTTTTGCTTTAAAATATATAAAATTGTTGTTGCCAAATAAATAAACTCACAGATGAAATATAAAAATTGTTTTGTGTCATATGGTGTAAACAGTGTTAATTTTTGAAGTAAATTTCAATTTAGTTTTAGTCTTAGTCTTAGGACTAAAATAGCATTTTAGTTTTAGTCCCATTTTAGTCTTCTGCAATTGATTTAGTTTTAGTCGTATTTAGTTGACTAAATCTCCAGGACATTTTAGTCGACTAATATCATTTAAATCAACTCAAACTCATTTTAGTTGTGCAAATTCGAATGGGTGTAGTTACATTGTAATGCATTATTTAAGCATTTCTCTACAATTTCCAAACTCATTATATACTGCTGGAGTGAAAAATCGAATATGTTATTATTTATGGTATTGAGGTTTCAATTTTGTTTTAGTCCTAGTCTTTTGACTAAAATGCCATTTTAGTTTTAGTCATCTCAGTTGTTTTTTTTGGATTTTAGTTGACTAAAATGGTATTAAAGTAGTCGACTAAAATGTTTTAGTCGACGAAATTAACACTGGGTGTAATAATAATGTTCTTTAGGCTGGAGTTCTTCTTTAAATAAAGGCAATGACTAAAATGCAGATTTGCTGCAAAGCAATCACGGCTTTGGCCCGGCGATGGTTACAAAGTATGACTGTGCCTTTTAGCGGTTGTTGTGGGACTCCCCTTCTGTTATTGCAGTGTGATGAGTTCAAGGTTACTTCCTTCAAAGGTTCTTTTCTTTTAGCCTCTGAATTGCTCCAGTTTGTCTGATCCTTGTTTTATTGCCTTGTCTGCGAGGAGGATATTCTAGATAGTGCTTCAGACTTACTCTCCACCTCCTGCAAAATGACTGAAAAGCTTTGGTTTAATATCTCCTGGATTTGGAGATAGGCGGCTGTACCCAGGGGAGACAGCAAAGAATGAAAGGCAGAGAGCACAGTGTATATTGGTGTTTGGGTATGAAGAGCAGCGTCACCTTGTACTGCAATGTGCTATGCCGGACGTGGTGTCTTCTAGTGACAGGACACCGCTCAGTGCGGAGGTGACAGTTACACCTCACTATCATACATACACAATGACATTAATTATCATTTCTAAGGAAGATTCAACATCACAAACATGCAACACTGCTGGTCAGATCTACCCAACCATGATATGTTCAAATCCAAATTTACATATCAGTAAAATGAAATCAGCATGTTAAAGGTTACATCTGAAAAGCCTAAATGCTGGTTTTCTTGATGCTGAAAGATCTAACGGGACCGGCACTAAAATGGGTTAAATCCATTTTCAACCAAAGCAGATTTTTTTTTTTTTTTTAAGGAAAACCGTTGGTCGTGAATGTGCAAGGTGACTAGTTATTTATCCCTTCTTTTTTTTTTTTTTTTTTACATTTAACCATTTCAGCTTCAGAAGATTTACCCCCCTTCCTGTCTAGGCCATTTTTGGGGGATACGGCACTGCGTTACTTTAACTGACAATTGCACGATTGTCCGACACTGTACCCAAATAAGGTATTTGTCCTTTTTTCCCCACAAAAAGAGCTTCCTTTTGGGGGTATTTGAGCGTTTTTTATTATTCGTGCTATAAACAAAAAAAATGCCTATAATTTTCACCCAATAAAAAAAAATTAAAAATCGAATTTCTTCATCAATTTAGGCCAATATGTATTCTGCTACATATTTTTGGTTCATAGAATTCCAATAAGCGTATTTTGATTGGTTTGCGCAAAAGTTATAGATATAGTTATGGATTTTTTTTTTAAGTTTACTTGTAATGGCGGTGATTAGTGACTTATAGCGGGACTGCGATATTGCGGCGGACAAATTGGACACTAACTGACACTTTTCTGGGGACCAGTGACACTTATACAGTGATCAGTGCTAAAAATATGCACTGTCACTGTACTAATGACAGCGGCTGGGAAGGGGTTAAACATCATTGGCGATCAAAGGGTTAACTGTGTGCCTAGCTGGTGTTTTAGTGTAGTGTTTTAACTAGGGGAAGACATGGATCCATGTCCCTGCTTTGCAGGAACACAGGATCCATGCCTTTCTTACTGACAGAATGGCGATCTACCTTGTTTACATAGGCAGATCGCCATTCTGCCTGTGTACCGAATGATCAGAGGCTGCCAGTGGACATTGAGTCTGCGGGACCTACTAATCATCTCCCGCTGTGCAGAATCACAGCAGGAGTGAGCAGCCAGCGGTGTGCATTTGCGCCGTATACCCAGAAGCGCAGGATTACACATATATATATATATATACGTGATACTGCGCAGCACATCCACCCTGTACCAGCAAAACTGCTATAGGGGCAGTTGGCAAGTGGTTAATGCAGACTATAAAGAGTAAATAACATACAGTTTTATGTCTGCAGTAGAACATTTCACTGACAAGGTTTTACAGGTTTTAGAACCCAACTGACCCTTAGAGCCCATTCACACAGGGGCGACTTGCGATCCGACTTGAGTCGCCCCAAGTCGCTTGACATTTGAAATCCGATTGAAATGAATGGGAGCCGTCTTAATATACACGACTGAAGTCGCTCCGACTTCAAGGCGACTTCTGAAAAGGTTCTTGTACTACTTCTAGGCGACTTCTATCCGACTTGTGCCCATAGAATTCAATAGAAGTCGCCTCCAAGTCAGTTCCCCATCTATATGGAAGCGACTTCACAGTTAAAAAGAATAGAATTTATTTTTAGGTAGCCCCCTCCCTCTCTTCTCTGATTGGTCAAGGCAAAGTCGCCTGGCTAAAGTCGTGTTGTAAAGTCGCCTGAGGTCCTTTAAGTCGCGCTGGAAGTCGCGCTGAAAGTCGTGCTTAAATCGCCTAGCGAAGTCGCGCTGAAGTCGGGTCGCCCCTGTGTGAATGCAGCCTTACACAAAATGCATATCAATGGTGTCTCCTGTTTTTGGAGCGCTAAGATTAACTACTGATTTAAAGTGCAATTAAACCTAAAAATAAAAGTGCTGAGGGGTAGGAATTATATGACAGAAAAGATCCTATTGATCTCTTTTGTCATAAACCCTTCTCCCTGTAATGCATACTAGCACCTTATGGGTGGAAGTTCCTGGGGCTCAATAGAAGAAAAAGTGCAATGCACTGCGGACAGGCAGCCCATGCCAACAAAGTGATGTACCCATGAGTCGCTGCCTGCTTTCATTCGTGCCCTCCCCACCAACACCTGCTCTGATTGTACACAGAGGGAGCCTGGCCAATGATTCATGGCAGCGACCTGCTGATCGGCTGTGTGCAATTGCAGCCCAGAGCCCTGTTTTGACAATCAACACAGGGCTCTGTACAGATGGAACGATCTCTCTGCTTATCTTAGGGATAAGAAATGAAGAGAAATTTATTAAAAAACAGAACACAGAACACACTGATCGCCGCCACTAGTAGTATAAAAAATAAAAATAGACTCTAATATATATACCATAGTTTGTAGAAGCTATAACTTATTTTTTTTTTTTACCAAAGACATGTAGCAGAACACATTTTGGCCAAAACTTACGAAGAAATTTGATTTTTTAATTTTTTTTTTATTGGCTATGTTTTGGATATGTTTTACAGCGGAAAGTAAAAAATATTGGGTTTTTTTTTTTTCAAAATTGTTGGTATTTTTTTCATTTATATAATAAAATACCACCATAAGAAAGCTCTATTTGTGTGAAAAAAATTATATCAATTTTGTTTGGGTACAGTGTTGCATGACTGCGCATTAAATTAGTGCAGTGCTGAATAGAAAAAAATTACCTGGTCATAAAGGGGTTCATAAACTTCTGGAGCTGAAGGGGTTAATTTTGCTCTAGCTGATGAATGTCTAGTCAATATTTTGGGTGAACCTCATATTTTAGTGACTTTGGATCCTTAATTTGTAGTCAGGAGAAATCATAAAAAGCAACGCTAAAAATGAAAGTGCAAAGTGATAAAAAAAGCATCAAAAATGTCAACATCGGAGGTCAGGTACCTAAGGTTGGCTTTCCCTCCCTAGCATGGGAGGGCCTGAGACGGAGACTAGGTCCACAGCAGGATCCCCTTAGGGGTGGCCCTAGCTCTCCTTCCTCC
>BLSH010503100.1:54904-68927 GCA_018402905.1 Glandirana rugosa
TGGAATTGATTGTGGTGAACAAATACCACCAAAAGAAAGCTCTATTTGTGGGAAAAAAAGGACACAAATTTTGTTTGGCTACTGCATTGCATGACCGCGCAATTACCATTTGAAGCGGCGAAATGCCAAATTGCAAAAAGGGCTCCGGTCCTAAAGCTGGAAATCCTTCCGGGGCTGAAGTGGTTAGTTAAGGTTAAACTTTTGGTATATATAAAAGCCACAAATTAATGCAGCTCTGTAATCATTATTAAATCATTAAATGTATTTTTAAATGCATGTGGTATAAGTACTAGGTGGTGAAGCTGGATGGTGACAGAAAAAAAAAAACAGTACAAGGAGCCAATATGTTCATGTGGTGACAAGAAGCATGGTAATAGGAAGAGAAAGCAGGATGGCAAAAAAACTAGCTCATCACTGTGCTGCTTATCCTTTCACTATCCAGTCATAGGCTAGAGCAGGTCCAGAATGACCTGTACTCAGATAAAGTGGGTTAAATGATGCTGGCCATCAAACTAAGGACATTGAGTGGCACTGTAAAAAATACTGCAGGGGAACCTCTGGATTAAAGTTGAATAATAAAGCAACAGCTAATTTTCTTGATGTTTTGTCTTTTAATGGGAAATTCATTTTATCTTGCTTTTGTCTGGAATTCTACTTTATGTATTATAACACAGTTTAATTTATTTTAATTACATTTTTCATAGTTTGTGTTTTTGCATGTCTATGTAGCCCTCTTTTGGGGGCTTTGGTTTTGAGAAATGGCCCTCCCCAAGCAGGATATAGTGCTAAATTTGTAGGTAAATAAGTGAACCGGAAACCTTTGCTAAGTGAAAGAGTGAGTTTGATAATAAAGTTGGCAGTGTCTCCACCCAGGACAATCAGTAATGTAAACTAAGTAATTGGGAGCAGAAGAACCACTGTAACCAGCATATAACATTAACCACAGGTAAGCATACAGATGCACAGCTGTATAAAAATAATACAAGTTTTATATAAGAAGAGATTATCCACATGCCAATTTATTTTCCTGGTACCCTGCTGATGAGAAAGCAGTCCTGTGCTTGTGTAAGTAAACACAGGCAGAGCCTGATGAAGGACTATGAATGGCCTGAACGCGCGCTCATCCCGCTAGACGTAAACCGGCAGTGACGTCAATTTCCGGCTCCTTTGCATGGTGACCAGCGTTCGTTTGGTCCGAAGGTTGGATGTATCAGAAACCACTGGTGCAGCCATACCGACAGCAACACAGCGGTCCCCCGGAGCACCTCACCCGTCTGTAAGTGGATGAACCTCTTCCTACCACTTGCCTTCCTTTCACATACCTATGTGAGTGCAATATGTTTTGCTCATTTGTCCAATAAATGTTTTTTATGCTACCCTTAGTAGGTGCTTTTTTCCACTTTGCTTTTATTCCAGAGTCACTCCTTGCTCTTCTCAAGCCTGCTGCCACTAAGGACCCATTTAAACCATCTTCATCTTATTGGATCTCCCATACCCAATTCCGTGTGGCCACCACTGGACTTTTATGTACTTTGGACTATTTTTCTTTTAGCCTATATGACTTTCTTTTAACTTCTCCCCAGTTTTTAGACACTTTTATATTCATAATGACTACCTAAATCTGGAGAGGGCTCTGTGAATGCTGTTGCATTACTGGCTCTAGCTATTTTTTCTCTTCCTGGACCCTTTTCAGGGAGAAGAGAGACAGATCACAGTGAATAAAAGCAACATATATTCACATATACAGGTTAGTTAGGCACATTTAACCACTTGATCAACCTCAGTTAACCCTTTGATCACCCCTGTCACCTAGCAAGTGCCATTAGTGCAGTGTCAGTGCACAGAATGTTTCAGTAATCACTGTATTAGTGTCACTTGCGACATCAAATAGTGTCAGATAGCACCAGGGTGCTCAACTAGTTTCGTCTGTAATTGCATGTCTTCAGGGAGCTTCCCGAAGACATCCAATTACAGACGTAACTAGTTGAGGCAGTGTTCCCCAAATGATACGTTACATTCCATCCCTGGAGCGGAAGCCAACTCTGGTCTTGGGGCAGCAGTGACCATCTTAACCATAAGCGCAGTATTACCTGGTGCCGGTCCTTAGGCACATATACATGTGAATGCAGTATAATTGTAAGTTTTTATATGGTTTAATAAAGTGGCTACTATGTGCAATTAACCGTTTCCCTGATACCATTTTTTGAGTGGCGGTGTATGGCATGGGAAAGAATCGCATGCTGGTACATGTGAATGGTCAAGTTGGTGACAAGATACACAGTGGGTTCAACCAAAAAAAGCACAGTCAGATGTATCTCGTAATAGAATGTCAATCCATTGCGGTGAGTGTACATCCATGTGGGGTCACCTGGAGCACCTGGAAGTGATTACATGTTTATCTGTTACTAATGGCACCAGCACCTGTTCACTTACCTTTTGTTTTTAAAGCAAATATTATTTGAGTGGGACTTGTTGATACAGTGGGTATTAGTTATATTTTCTTGGTGCTGTTCATTTATTTATTTTTTTGCACTTTTATATGTGGTAAACTGTTTAGTAATATTTAACAAACAAAAAAAAGTACCAGCAGCTGATCATAAAAGCCCACTTTTTTTTTTTTTCAATCTGATTTTACTGAAATTTTGAAGCATAACAGGATAACTGTCAGTCGAATTAGTGACAGAGGAAAAGAAAAAATTCCAATACACCTTGCTTAAGTTTACAGATAGTAGAAAATACTAAGCAGTATACTTGAATTAGAGGTTATACATAAATGTAGCGGATATGCGGTTACATGCAATGTTTTATGCTAGGCAGGGAGATTGGAGAACTGGATGTTATCCCAGCAGTAGTAACTCTAAACTAGAAATAGAAATTGGAAATATAAAACGATTATATAGAAGTGTGAGAGGGGTGAAAGCAGGGAGGGGTGGAGGGGGCCTGCAGAGCACTTATGCCGGAGTTGTCGCCCTGGAGAGGGCGGAGTCTAGTTCAGGTTCAAGAAGCCCGTAGTTTGCGGTCATATCAGAAAGTGTCGGCGGTAAGGTTCATTGTTTGAGTGGGCCAAGTATAGTCTGCAAAAGTTTTCCAACGTTTACAGAAGAGTCGGGAAGCAGATGGGAGGTTATGATCCGTCGTTGCCTTTTCCTTTTGGAGTTGAGTTATCAGCTCTTGTGATACTTAAGATACTGACGGGCCAGAGGTGGTTGTCCAGTGTTTTAGAATTGTTCTCCCCGCTGCAAAGAGGCATATTAGGGTCCATAATTTATGGGGGGTGGTTGAGGCAGAGGACCAGGACAGAAGTTGTTTGTCCCAGTAGCCGAAGATTAGGAGTAGAGGGTCCTTTGGAATTTGCATCAGGGTAACATTATAGATAAATTCAATGGTTTTGTCCCAGAAGGTGGAGATGAAGGAGCATGACCAGAATCGGTGGGTCAAGGAAGGTCTGGGTTGAGAGCAATGGGGGCAACTCATAGAAGCAGCATTGTGACTGTCCCAAAGGAATGGGATGTAGGCTCGATGGATGATTTTCAATTGAGTCTCCCTCCATTGTTCACATAGAATCAGTTTTAGAGTTTTATGGTATCCCTGTAGGATTGTGTCCATAAGGTCAGTGTCTTGGAAGTCCTTTCCCCAGTGTTTAGCTGATGTTGAGGTAAAAGGGGGGGAGGTCTTAGCAAGTAGTGGTTTGTAGATGCCCGAGATGGTATAGGAGTTTGTGTCCAGAAGATCATCGATGAATGAGTGCTGAAATCTCTTGGAGCCGTCTTTGCAAAGACCCTTTAGATGTTGGGCGCATTGCCAGTAGTGGAAATTGTGGTTTTGTGGTAGGGAGAAATCCTTGGCTAGGGTAGAGAAGGGTTTCAGGTGGCCTGTGTTTGAGTCACAAAGAGAGGCGAAGGTAGAGAGGCCTCTTTCCTGCCAGATGGAGAATGCTTGGTGGAGGGTGCCTGGTGGGAAGTTCGGGTTCCCTTGGATCGGGAGGCGTTTGGATATCTGTGCTGGGAGGTTCAATAATTTGTGTACTTCCCTCCACGCTATAGTTGTGTCTCGCAATAGCGGGTTATGCTGAAGGTTGAAGGGTAGCTGTTTCCAGGGGGCGTGGAGAAGAGCCCTCAGGTTAAAGGGATAAGTCATTACTTGCTCTAAGATCAGATTTGCATATCTGGAAGCGTCTTTTGACCAATCTAGCCCTATTCTTAGTAAGCATGCAAGATTATACAGTCTAACGTTGGGAAGACTGATGCCTCCGCCAGTCCTGGGGAGATGCAGTTTGGATAATGTTATGCGGGGTCTTTTTCGCTGCCAGATGAATTTAGAGATTGTTTTGTTTAGGATTTGAATATCTTTGTGCAGCAAGGGAATTGTTTGCAAGGGATATAGCAGGCGAGCGAAGCTGACCATTTTGAATAGGTGGCAAAACCCCACTTTAATGGTTAAAGAAAAATTAAGTAATAAACATGATTCTACATAAAGTTCATAATATTCAAATCTGTAAATATAATCCAATGTCCAAAGTGCTCCTGTGCTTAAAGTGAATAAAAAGGTGCAAACGTGCTCCAAACAGTAAATCCAGTGCGGACAATAAAACGCGATAGTGCCACACGCCCCTCTTGTTTCCCCACTCACCAGAAGAAATGGACCATCGGCTTTGCAGTCTGAGGGTCAAGCAAGCATGATCTGGTGACAGTGGTACTAGGGGATGGGACGATATCCTCCAATGTGGATGCAAATGTCTCCTCCAACTGGCCACTGTATTACCCAGTTAGATCTCTGCCAGGCTCGATAAAAGCACAGACAGGCTCATAGTGTATCATTTAAAAGCTGGTTTATTGCGCAATATAAAATATTACTTACAGGAAAAACGATCATTCAGGCAAAAAATGGCAAATAGATGAGACATTTGCATCCACATTGGAGGATATCTTCCCATCCCCTGGTACCACTGTCACCAGATCATGCTTGCTTGACCCCCAGACTGCAAAGCTGAGAGTTTGTTTCTTCTGGTGAGTGGGGGAACAAGAGGGGCGTGTGGCACTATCGCACTTTATTGTCCGCACTGGATTTACCGTTTGGAGCACGTTTGCACCTTTTTAGTCACTTTAAGCACAGGAGCACTTTGGACATTGGATTATACAGTATTTACAGATTTGTGAATTGGTGTTTATAAATGTTTAGTAATATTGATTCCCATTTTTGGCAGTGCAGTCTATATACACAGTTATAGGGTTGATGAATGTGAAAGTTAGACACATTTTGAAGACTGCAGCAGCCATAATCACATTTATCTGTGTTCCCTTTTTTGATTTTTTTTGTTTTGCCCATGGCACTGTGGAGTTTTCATTGTTATTTCATTGACTCAACATGCCTCTCAGCAAATAGCTTGTGGTGTCTACTTTCTGAAAAGGGGTCTGAAAAGGGGTCATTTGGGAGGGTAGTTGTTCTATCCTGGCATTTCAGGGCCTCTGAAACTGTGCTTGGTAGTCAGGAAGTGAAATTAGGAAATTACACCCTTAGAAAGCCTGGTCATTAGTTTTCGGGCCCCATATGTGGCTGGGCTCCCAAAAAGTCTCATACATGTGGTATCCCCATACTCAGGAGAAGTAGCAGAATGAGTTTTGGGGTGTAATTCCACATACTGCCATGGCATGTGTGAGAAATACAGTATCTCATTAAAGCAACAACTTTGTGTAAATAAAAAGGACTTTTTGTTATTTTTTAAAAATTTATGACAAAAAAATGAAATCTGCCATGGGCTCAACATGCCTCTCAGCATATTCCTTGTGGTGTCTACTTTCCAAAAGGGATCATTTGGGTTTTATTGTACTACCCTGGCATTTTAGCACCTCAAGAAATGTGATAGACAGTCTGAAAGAAAACGTTGCGTAAATTGTAGACACTATAACTTTCATGCAAATCAATCAATATACACTTATGGGGATTTTTTGTTTACCAAAGACACATAATAGAATACATTTTGACCTAACTTTATGACAAAATTTGAGTTTATAGGATTTTTTTTTATAACAGGAAGTAGAAAATATTGTTTTTTTTTCAGAATGTTTGGTCTTTTTTCATTTATATAACAAAAAATAAAAAACCCAGGGGTGATAAAATACAGCCAAAAGAAAGCTCTAAAAATGACATAAATTTCATTAGTTTACAGCGTCGTATGATTGAGCAATTGCCAGTGAAAGTAGTGCAGTGCTGAATAGCAAAAAATGTTCTGGTCATGAAGGGGATAAAACTTTCCAGAGCAGAGGTGATTAATAACAGTACATACATCTAATGTACAATCAGGTATTATCAGAAAAGGGCTTGAAAAGGTGAAATTGTGCACATATACCTCGGTATGCAGTGCATAGTTAACAAAGATACCTCCAGATGAATGTTGCAGCACAGTCTAGTTGCAGGAGCCACTGAGAATGATGCGGCATCTGTCTTTGTGTCAGAGACCTAAAGACAATATCTGCGGTCATGGGGAGATCCTCCAACTGTTGTCCAACCAGCCTGGAATGGAGATTTTCACTGCAGGAATTGGGGTACGACATAGGTACTTAGAGTCACTCTATCTACTCTGCGCTTCAGTCCCTCCCTAACAGTTTCTAATTTGACATGCAACCAGACCTCTAAGCCTATGATCTCGATGTGGCCACTAGAAACCCAACCTGGCTCTAGCCTATGCTGGTTACAGAGCCCTAAGCTAAAACTACCTATAGAATATAAGACTAGAAGGGACGGGGTTAACTAGATTAACAGGAGTTGCATATAAACTATATTGCAATAAACAGGTTCACCTACCCATATACTGGAAGATGGCCACTACACATACAGTAGCAATGAGCTAAGACAGCCTTAATGGAAGACATGTCATCCCATCCAATATTCCCTGGCACAGGGAGCCCACAAAGTACACATACTCCTGGTTGAGTATGTTATCACTGCTTCCGTAGGAACAAAGCCCAAAGCTCTATAAACCAATTGGCTAGCTGGAATGACCCATCCTGCAGTGATTCTGGATGATATTTCTGTCCTGCTGGTTCTGCTAGAGAGAGTGACAAAGACATGTTGTAGAACTCTAAGCAAAGCTATAGTTTGTGAGCATGCTCAAAGTATCCCAATATCCCTAGCATGGAACCAGTTATCCTTAGTGGCCCTGCATATGGGAGGAACCATTTTTTTGTTTTCATAGGATACAGAAGCCACCTTGGATTCCAACCCAGTATGCGTGTAAACACTATCTGTATTAGGCAGAATGCAAACAAAAATCCCTCATAGCCTGAAGGCCAGATCCTAGCAAACCTCCTTACTGAAAAAACCCTTAGAGAGGCCATTGGCTCCTGCTGCTGTCAATCACAACCATTGAGCCAATCAGGAGATGGAGGGGACGGAGCCGAGCTGCGGCTCCATGTGTGAATGGACACACAGAGTCACGGTTTGGGAGTGCAACTGCTTTGGTGCCTCCACAGCAAGCTTCTTGCTGTGGGGGCACCCAGCAGGAGAGAGGGGCCAGGAGTGCCAGCATGGGACCCGAGAAGAGAAAGATCTGGGCTGCTCTGTGCAAAACCATTGCACAGAGCAGGCAAATGGAGCACTTTGCTGACTTCTTGAGGATTCTCTTTCTCTTTTCAATTATTTTTGGACTCCAAACTGGTATTGCAGGAGCAATCCTCTTTGCAGTTAGACCCTTCCTCTTGAACTGCAGTATTTTTCTACTCAGCAGACATGTACTTTGAAGTAGGAAGCCAGACTAAATGCAATACCAGCTCTTTGCTATCAAATGAAGCTCATCCTTGAAGAGGACAGTTTTAGCTCTTGCAATGCAGACCAGATCTTTCAGAATTAATATTCTTCATCCCAACTTCCATTGCATTGGAAGAGAGGCAAGGGTTAAGGCAGGTTCAGAGGCTGCAACTGCAGATGGATTTACCCCCTAAGGTCAAGACCAACACATAAAATTACCACCAGAAGATACTGCATCCCCCAAGGACAACACCCAATCACCATAATTAAATATACCCCTAAAGGACACAGCATCCCCCAAAGGCAACTCCATGCATCTGGCTAATCTCATGAAGGCCATGTCAACCAAATAGGTGACTCCTTTTGCTGGAAAACCTCTTCCACATAAGTACCTAATCTGACATCCTGCAGTGCAGTTAGAAGTGTTCTGGTTGATGTTTGAACAGAGCAGCCCAGTGCTGCAAGGCAGAAGTGCTGACACAAAAGCATTCTGCAGCTCTGTCCTTCTGTTCAATTTTGCACCATTCTTCTAGAAGGAGCTTCTAGCTTAACCATCATAGGAAAAATATGCAACACACTACTTGAAGTGAAGTGAAGTGATAAAAATACTTACATTGTAAGTACCCCTGCAAGATCTTATACTTTAGTCATCCTAAGAGCGTTAAAAAAGGTAGGTTAAAAAAACTTCAAATTGATCATCCTCATCTGCATCTTCCTCTTAGAAATTGTTTGACCACTTGACTGGTCCTGGAAGGAAAAAGCTTGACATTGTTAAAGTAGGGAATCCTTGCACAGGGAGAGTTGTAACAAACTCCTTTGGAGTGTTTTGGTTACTTGTGATAACCTGTTGGTTGTTGTCATCCTTCTTCGTGGCTGCCTGAACAAAGCCAAACATTCATACAGGGTTTTGCCTGCCAAGGCACGAGCATGACAGGCCCAGTTTATGGTGTGCATAATGTATGCAGATCTGGAGGAGCAAGAGCCCATTAGTCAGCTTCCCATACACCTGAAAGAAAAAACTTACCTGACAAAACACCCCTTACCTTCTTGACAATAGCTGATTGCAAGGATCAAGTGACAATTCTTGGTTCTAAACAGTAATCCAATGTCTTGGCAAAAAACTAGCAGTAAGAAATGCAAGAAGGTAAGGAGTGTACAGATGTAAAAGGCCCACAGAAGGACTGACAAACCAGGTAAGGTACCAGTAAGGAAGAAAATGAAAAGAAAAGAGGGTGCACCAGCCTAGTGTATTATCCTACATACATTTACTGAAGATAAACATTTTATATGCATGGCTCTGATTTGCTGACTGGTTCTTAATACCACCCTAATTGACCACTCCCACCTAAGAGGAGTGCCCCAGGTTCTTATGATGTGAGTAGAATGGCATTTATACATGTATATATTCAGCTGAAGCAGCCTTTGCCATTAGGCTCTGAGGAAGAACGTCAACCCTTCAAAATGTGTCAGCCAGTAGGGGCCCTTGTGTGGTCCCCCAAGGTCTGGAGATTGTAGATTTCAAGGCTTTCAAGCTGCAGAAGATTGGCTCATCTAAGTGTACTTTTATCTCATGCTTGTGAGTAGTTTTTATTATTTTATCTTTAATACAGTGGGATAATGTACTAGGCTGTTGTGCACTCTTTTCTTTTTATTTTCTAGAAATGTCAAGGATACCCCCAGTCCTAGAGGACAGCAAAGCCTGAAGCCCACCAACCACTCCCACCTGAGCTGGGCCATCCTACTTATGCGTAAGAGTATTTTTTGCTGAACAGCACGGAAGACTCTGCCCCCCTCCAGCTACTCACCCAGAGAACATAACCATCACCATATGTTTTTGTTTTGGTTATTTTTTTTAACACAAGTGTGGTTACCTCATAACCGCCTGCATAGTGTCTGGTCAATTGCCTTCTGCTGACCTCAAGCCACACATACTCATGTATCCTAAACATCTTTCACAGGACAATCAATGCACTTGCGGGGTGACCCAGATCCCATAGGCAGCTACTGTATCCATGCAAGGCACACTTAATGGATACCCGCGATAGCAGGGCTCCCAGCCAATGTAAATGACCACTGATGGCAGGGCCCACTCCCCAGGCATTTATCATCTGCATATGTGTGCCATAACATCACCCCGCTGATAGCTGTGGACACAATGATAACTCGAGTCACCTTGTTCAAGCTGAAAGTCTCATGGATGCTGCAGGAAGCTTCTTGTATCTTCACAGCTGTTCCCGCAAGATACCCAGCTGCTAACATTTCCAAAAAGGTAGGAAAAACTTCAAACATCAAGGGTCTTATGAGGAGGACAAAAAAGAAATGTGGCCCTTGCCTCAGCCTCAAAATATATGGGAGTGGGGTCCTATGGGATAGGAGCAAGGGCGGAGCCGTGCTGCCGTGGAGTCTGCCATGGAGAGGTAGTTTTTAATAACATTCAATCAACCACTTCCCTACCACTGTATGCAGAATGATGGCCAGGAATTGGTTCAGTTATCCTGACGTGGGCAGGATAACATGCCAGCGTGTGCCCGTGGGGGAGCACATCACGGCGATCGGTAGTGTGGTGGGTCAGTCTGACCAAACTCAGTAAAAAGCTCCCATTGGAAGTTCTTTACCATGTGATCAGCCATGACCAATCATGGCTGGTCACAGTGTAAACAGGAGAAGCCGTTTATAGGCTTTTCCATTACTCGCGTCTGCAGAGGCAAGTAGTGGAAAGCCGATCGGCTGCTCTCCTGACGGGGGGGTCTGTGCTGATTGCTTATCAGCACAGCCCCCCCTAGGATCACCACCCTACACCACCAGGGAGCCTGCCCAGGGACCACCAGGGATGTGCCCACCCATGACCACCAGGGAGCCAATCCTGACCACCAGGGAGCCGATCCTAGACCACCAAGGAGCCCACCCTAGACCACCACTTAAGGGGCACAGTGCCCAACATGGATGGCACTCAGTGCCAACTTCAGATGCCACCCTAGACCACCAGGGAATGGGCCCCTATTAGTGCATCTGTCATCTGCTGCCCACCAGTGCCCCCTTATCAATGCCCACCAGTGTCCACCAGTGCCACTTACCAGTGCTACCTATCAGTGCCCATCAGTGCCACCTATCGGTGCCCAGTGCCACATATCAGTGCCCATCAGTGCCACCTCTGAGTGCCCATCAGTGCCGCTTATCAGTGCCTGTCAGTGCTGCATATCAGTGACCATCAATGCTGCATATTAGTGCCATCTATCAGTGTCCATCAGTGCTGCTTATCAGTGCTGCCTATCAGTGCCCATCAGTGCTGCATATATGTGCCTTATCATCAGTGCCACCTCATCAGTGCCAATCACTACTGCCTCATCAGTGCCTTTCAGTGTAGTCTCATCAGTGCCCATCAGTGATGGAAAAAATGCAAAGTTTTGTGGCAGAAACAGGAAAAAAAAATTTTTTTCAAAATTTTAATTTTTTTAATTTGTAGCACAAAAACTAAAAACCGCAGAGGTGATCAAATACCACAAAAAGAAAGCTCTATTTGTGGGAACAAAATGATAAAAATTTTGTTTGGGTACAGTGTAGCATGACCGTGCAATTGTCATTCAAAGCGCAACAGCACTGAAAACTGAAAATCGGTCTGGTAGGGAAGTGTTCGAAGTGCCTGGTATTGAAGTGGTTAATATATGACTTGTGTAGCAGTTGTACTGTATATGTTATGTTTTATTTTATTTGATATTTTTTCCCATGAAAATGGAGTTACCCTTTAAGCTTTTTCATGCAGTATTCCTCTAGATTATAAGTCATATAGAACGGCATTAGAAAATTAAATGTAAATGTTTGTATCTAAAAAAATTATTCTATTTTGTTTTTTCTCAATGTTCACGTACAGCCAGAGTTGCAAAATGAACTTAATATGGATAACTGGTCCTTACATAAAGTTCATTGCCACTGTGCTGTGGCCAAGTTATGCTACTGGAGGGACAGGAAGGTCCAAAGTAGTGACTGAAATTGTTAACTTTTTTTTATAAAGCAATATTGTATGTGTATAAGCATAATGCTTGTAAGTGGCATTTCAAAGCAAATCTATCTTCCCGTTATGGCGTTTATTCTAAAATCCCTGTAAAAAAGTGAACAACCCAAGGTGCTTGCTTTTGTCTTTGTTACCCTGAAAGACATTTTCTATGTTCCTAGGGATCCCAAGATGCATTCCATCACAGGGACCTTGGCTCTAAAACATTAGAGACATACTCAGGACCTAAAACTAAACTGAACACATCCAAAGGATGACCATGACATCCAACTACCTAGAAATGGTGCTTTCATTGACCTCTAAGGTGCTCTCTTTTTACAGTTGGATTGGGGGCAAACAGAGCTCATATCTGAGAAGCACCGTTTATCCCTGAAGTTGCAGAGTTTTAATAAAAATGAAAGCAAGTGCCTGATTTATGGGAATATGGGGAGAGGATCCACTGTTTCCTATCATCCTTTGTTTAGGTAGTTTGGTTGGGTTGCATTGGTGCTATTTCTGTCTCTTCCAGCAGGTGACTGTGCACGCATTCCTTATGCATGTGACGTCATTGTGCAATGTCACAGCATGCATGTGCCATCATTACATTGTGTAAGCTGCAATGTGTGACATCATTACATTGTTGTGCCTCACACATATACAGTTTGTCATCCCACAGCCATACTGGACATGGGCTGATGCCATTGTCTATGTGGAGGTGGTCTGTTTGGTGCCTAATTGCAATGTGTTATTTGGCTCTGCGGAGTGGGGGCCTTGGCGGTTTAGGTCTGGTATGGATTTTGAAGGGACCCCACCACAATTTTTTTTTGAAAAAATGGTGTGGGGTCCCCCAAAATGCATACCAGACCCTTATCTGAGCGTGCAGTCTGGCAGGCCAGGAAAGGGGAGATGAGCGTGTGTTTTTTCACATTTTTGTGTTGCTGGCAATGTTTTTTTTCATTCAGCTGTCAGCTGGGAAGCCCAATGACAGCTGATGACTCATCTGTTGTTAAGGACGTGGCAGAAAGCTTCCCAGCCCACTCCTTCACAACCAGCTATTCACTGTGCCCTGATTGGGCAAACTGTTGCAACAGCAGTCAGGTGCATTTCTTCAGCCAACCAGGGTTAGAATGTACTGTGCAGCGTGCAGTGCAATGTTGGGCGCTCTGGGGGCGAACATCCCTCTAAGCGCTCCGCAAATTCAGTTGTTTGGTGAACACCTGAATGGGTGCTGTTTGGGGCCGAACCAATGCTCAGCCAAACCATTCGCCCATCACTATTTATGTGTATGTCATTGGCTCTTGTTAATAATATTGTACATTTGTGAACTAATACTCACACTGCCATCTATCACCTCTTTTTATTTCACAGACATAGTCGTATATTTTATACAGATCTTGACACCGGGTGTTCTCTTTTTTTAGTTATATGGGTTGTGAAGGTATGCGAGGTGAGGTGATAGATGGACCGTATGTGTCACCTCGCATACAATCACTTGGATTGAAGTAAAGCGGAGTCCAGCCTGGATTTTACCAGCCACCTTGGCAGGGCTAGTTCCGGACCAGATTTTGAGAGGACTGGGTACAGTGCTACCTATGCCATGCATTGGGTCATATTTCTGCCAACTGTCCCCTGAATGATGAACCCATGCAATTCGATTATGCTTATATGAATAGACGCCTTTCTCCTTTTGCACAGGTTGCATGTACGGCCTCATGTTTAGGATGCCTGGAGAGACAAATGTGTATGATTTCTGTGGATGGAAAGCCAGTCACTGCACTGCTTGATTCTGGTAGTGTTGTGACATTAACCACTTAAGGACCGGAAGGATTTCCAGCTTTAGGACCGGAGCCCTTTTTGCGATTCGGCGCTGCGTCGCTTTAACTGACAATTGCGCGGTCGTGCGGCGTTGTACCCAAACGAAATTGGCGTCCTTTTTTTCCCACAAATAGAGCTTTCTTTTGGTGGTATTTGATCACCTCTGCGTCATTTCTGATCGCCGCTATAAACAAAAGAAGAGCGACAATTTTGCAAAAAAACCCAAATTTCTTACTTTTTGCTAAAATACAAATCCAAAAAAAAAATATAAAAAAACATTTTTTTTCACCGTTTTTGGCCGATTTATATTCTTCATCATATTTGCGATAAAAAAAATCGCAATCGGCGTTTATTGATTGGTTTGCGCAAAAGTGGTCGCGTTTACGGATGATGAGAATTCATTTTTGGGGTTTTTATTTTTTTTTTATTTTTTACTAAAAATGGCGGCGATCTGCGATTTTTAGCGGTACTGCGATA
>BLSH010503100.1:87115-105902 GCA_018402905.1 Glandirana rugosa
GGCCCCGGTTTTACCACCCGGTTCTCGCAAACCCGACTCGAGGACGGTCCTCAGTGTACACCTCATTCGAATGGTCCATTTATGCTTTTTATAATTTCAGGTGTCTCTTGGTCAATTATGTAACACCCTAGTTCTTTGGTTTTTTTTTTGTTGGTTTCTTTTACAGACACACCGAATACCACCCTGAAGAGGACAGTTGGTCTCCACTTTCGGATCTCTTCCCTGTTCGCTTTTCTCTAATCGTCTCTCAGCCCTGAGATGATTTCGATTGGTCTGCCACACAGACATTTTCTTTGGTTGTTTTTTTTTTGGTTTCTTGATCCCACAATGTATTAACTGGTTCTCTGTGGACTTTAATATTTTTCGTATTTACCTGGTAAGCTTACTCCACATGTGACTCCTGGCAGGAGCTCAGCCCAAACGCTCTTGGCCCACCATTTTGGCCCCGGTGGATTACCCCCCCTTTTTTTTTTCCCCCTTTTTGGGATGGAGGGGTGGGAAATCACCTTAATTCGGGCTTTGCAACTACAGTGCTTCATAATTATATCTAGTGCGGCACTGCTGTGGGTCACATGTTGCCGGTCGGAACTTATCTTTGAGGTTCCCTTTGTCTTGTTTGTTTTTCTTGTTTGCATTTTCTAACTGCATGTTCTTGGGGACGCAATGATTGGATTGGTTGCTTTGCGCCTCTTCCTGCCCTCGAAGAATGCAGCGATGTATTCTCTGGGACAGGACGATCCCACTATTAGTGGGCGTAGTAGTGAATTTTTGTTGGAGTATGCTCCTCATACTCCCATTGCTCTTGGCTCTTCTTCTCTCTCTGCTCTCTCTTTACCTCTTATCTCCTTCCCTCCTCAGGTCTTATTCTCTCTCCCTGGTGTCAGGTTTGGATCCCCTGCCCATCAGGAACCTCAGTCCATGCCTTTGCTCCTCCCAGTTCTCCATATGCTTCTATATCTCTTCTGGGACTCAGGTAAGCGGCTGGGGGCCGACGTGCTCTCTTCTCTCTCTGCTCCATGGCTGACCATAGCTCCTCTAAACCCCGGTTATGCATAGCCTCACATAACATTCAGGGCCTGAACTCCCCAATGAAGCTGAAAAAAAACCTTCCAATATTACGCTGCACAAAAGATTGATGTGGTCATGCTGCAGGAAACATTTTCCTTCCTCATACTCTCCATCTTTTATGCATCGTAAATATCCCACCTGGTACTTAGCAAGTGCATCGAATAAGACCAAAGGGGTTGGCATTTTCTTTTCTCATAACATTCAATTCTCATGCTCTAAGGTACTGAAAGACCCAGAGGTCCGCTTTCTGCTAGTTAAGGGCCTTATTGACAACCAACTCTATACATTTATTTCATATTATGCCCCGAACACGGGACAAGCAAGATTCTTTGACTCCCTCTTCCAAGCCACCAATCCCTTTGCAGCAGGAACTGTTATCTATGGGGGGGACTCAAACACGGCCTTCGACAGGAGCCTAGACAAATCGCGTCCTCCTGGTATCGACCAGATTAGCCCCTCGAGGCAGAGCCTGAAGGTAGCCAAGAAAATTTTTAACCAGGGCCTGGTAGACATCTGGAGGGAAATGAACCCCTCCGTTAGGGACTATACACACTACTCTCACCCCCATAACACATTTGCTAGAATATATCATCTACTCATGCACAGCACTCACCCCCCAAGGGTCTTCAAGGCCCCAATTAAAGACTCTGTACTTTCTGACCACTCTTACCTCATTTTGGTTCTTCACAGACTAGATGTTACTCAGAGACCGTTTACTTGGAGATCGAATGCCTCAATCCTCAGTAACCCAGTCCATGCCTCTGAGATAAACACTATCCAGGACTACTTTCATATGAACGACACTAAGGACGTTTCCCCGTCAACTCTGTGGGCAGCCCATAAGTCTACTATTCGTGGGAAACTGATTCAATTATCCTCCAGAATTTGAAAAGCCAGACACATTGAGATAGAACGGTTGGAAAAGGACTTTCTCCAGGCTAGCAAACAATACAAGGGCTCACCCTCCTATTCCTCACAATGTAAGCTGGAGGTGGCCCGTACTGCCCTGAATCTCACCCTTACGGCTAAGGCAGAGAAACACCTTGGATGGGAGGGAGGGAGATTCTACCTTCACAGAGACAAAATTGGGTCCATGTTGGCCCATAGATTGGCCCCTAAACTGAAAATACACTCTATCCCCAAAATTACAGTTCAGGATGGTTCTCTCTCCCAAAACCCCCAGAAAATCTTGGAAGTCTTCCAGGATTTTTATGGGAATCTCTATAAGGGGGAGCGGCACCCTACTCACGAGGACAAGGTCCGAGAATTTTTAAATTCCATACCTATCCCCTCCCTCAAAGGCCAACACAGGTACGAACTAGAGGCTCCCATCTCTGCGGAGGAGATCATCCAAGTTATCAAGTCCTTAAATCCCGGCTCTGCCCCAGGCCCAGACGGATTCGCTGTCCCCTATTACAAACATTTTGCAGACACGCTTGCTCCATATATGGCACGCTTCTTCAACCACCTACGGGCTGGTCACCCCTTAAACACTGACCTCAATTCCGCTTTTATTTCTGTCCTTCCGAAGCCCAATAAAGACCCCAGCGTGGTCGAGAACTACCGCCCTATATCCGTGATCAATAATGATCTTAAGATCTTAACGAAAATCTTAGCTAACCGCCTTTCCAGATTTATAGGGCTGTACGTCCACAGGGATCAAGTTGGTTTCATACCGGGAAGACAGGGCCCGAACCAGATCAGAAGGGCAATAGACATTGTTTCTCTCTTGCAATCCGGCTGGGATGGGGGCCCCCACCAGGAGGGCCTTCTTCTGTCTCTTGACATGTCAAAGGCCTTTGACTCGGTCTCTTGGCCATACCTGTTTCAGGTTTTACAGCGTTGGGGCTTCGGACAATCCTTCATGAACATAATAGGTGGCCTTTACTCCTCCCCCGAAGCTAAAATTAAACTGCAGGGCTTTCACTCCTCAACTTTCCCAATTAGATCAGGCACACGGCAAGGAGGCCCACTTTCCCCCCTCTTATTTGCCCCAGTTATTGAGGTCCTGGCTGTCTACCTTAGAGATAACCCAGACCTTCATGGGGTCATTTGTGGCGATCAGATTCATAAATGTGCCCCGTATGCGGATGATGTTTTGCTCTTCATCACGGATCCACATATCTCTTTACCAGTTATATGCAGGATCATGGATGAATTTGGCAAGGTCTTTGGGTTGTTCGTAAACTATTCTAAATCGGTGGCCCTTAATATTAACCTACCAGACCAATTAGTTAATTCTCTTAAAAATAATTTTCGCTTTCGCTGGGACATCGCATCACTCCCATATCTAGGGGTACATTTAACGCCTTCCATAGCTAATCTATACTCAGAAAACTCCCCCCCCATGTTCAGCAAATTGTCTGGAATTGAAGGAATGGGAAAAGCTGGGAATTTCATGGCTAGGGAGAGTCAATTCCTCTAAAATGAACCTTCTCCCCAGACTACTGTACCTTTTTCGGTCTCTGCCCATACCGATTCCCAGGGCTCCCCTGAAGAAGTTTCAATCCAAGATAATTCATTTCATCTGGGGTAACAAGGGACATAGACTAAATAAAGAAACACTGTTCAGGCCCAAGGAGCAGGGAGGGCTTAATCTACCTAATCTCATCTGGTACTATCAAGTGGCGCAATTGGCCCAACTCTCGTCTGTTTACTTTAAGAACTCCCTCCCCAACTGGGTTCGGATGGAGAGGCAAGCCATCCCCAATCACACCATTGATTTTTTACTTTGGCGCCCCCCCAAGGCAAGACCCCCGATACTAGCTTCCACCCTGTCACACTCCTTCTCTCTCTGGGACAGCATTAAATCATCGCCCTCTCTAGTGTCCGCTTGGCAACCGCTCTCTCACCTATTCCACAATCCGCTCTTTGCCCCAGGATGAATATTTTGGCGTTTCGCTGGTGGCTAGACAAAGGTCTCTACAGGATTTGCCACTTTGTAAATCCCAAGGGTCCCCTCTCCGCCACATATGCACTAGTAAACTAGACATGCCTAGTTCTGAAAGATATAGGCTCCTACAGATTACCCACTTTATCAGGTCTCTTTGCAGAAAAGACATCTCTCCTCCATCACTATCAGCTTATGAACAATGGTGCGGTCAGTCCGTGGAGCAGAGGGGGGGGCATATCGGTAATCTATCGCTCCCTGGCCTCTTCTATTGGCAAAACTAGATATATGGGGGATTGGGAGGAGGAGCTTGGCATGGATCTGAAACAGGAGGCTTGGTATAGAGCCTTCATGGCCTCCTCGAAGGGCATCTGTAATACCGCCATCGTCGAGGCAAATTTAAAGGTTCTAACAAGATGGTACCTAGTGCCCCTTAGGCTTGCCAAGATTTTCCCCAATTCTTCTCCCCTATGTTTCCGTCACTGTGGCTCAATTGGCTCCATGATCCATATCTGGTGGGAATGCCACAGAATTAGGGGTTTATGGAACAAAATTTTCCATCTTATTAGGAAAGTAACGGGCCTCTCAATCCCAAACTCCCCCCAGATGGCTCTACTAAACATGATGGGCCCAGACTTACCGAAATTATCAAAACAACTCATATCTTTTATCCTGTCGGGCACCAAGTTATCTATTGCTAGAGCCTGGAAACGACCCTATGTTTCCTTTTTCCAGACAAAGAAAAAAATTTCCTGACACAGGAGAAGATAGCTAGCATTCTTCTGGACACAGAGGAGAAACATGACATGACCTGGGAACCTTGGCTTGCCTACACGGTCCGGGTTTAATTCAGTCCGCAATGGGTGGGGATCCTCATTCTGGCATTGGGCCCTCTCCCTCTCTGACACTACCATTTTCTTCTGTCCTTTCCCCTTCTGCTTCCTTTCTCCTCCCCCCCCTTCTTGTCTGACTATTCTTTTCTTTTCTCTTATCTTCTCTAATTTTCAGGTGTGCCTATTAATGGGATACAGTATCTTCTGAGTATTTGGACAGTAGTCATAGCTTACAGTTCACTAACTTTACTAAGGAGGTTAGGCCCATAGGGCGCTTCCTCCCTACATACCTTGGGTTATTATTTTATGCACTGTTATCTATTCTGAGTAATTTGCCCATAATGCATCTAGTCTCACTTTCCTGTACTGCACATGTGTGTCTATATCGACCAGCTTTCTGTAGTTAGGGGGGCATAGGCCTCTCTACATAAAGATCGCCTCTCCTCCCAGAGAGTTGCGAACTTACGCCGGCCTTATAGAACCTGATTATGCCTGCCTACTCCCAGAGCGGCTGATAGGGGAGAGGGGGCGGGGCGGCTTCTTCCCTTGGGTCTCAGCACAGCAGGTTCCCAATTGGGGTGCTGACGCGGGGGTCTGAAGCCATGTTACCTGCAACCCCCCTGGACGCCAGCCAGGGATCTGTCTCGCAGAGGTGACTGGGTTAGCTTTTGTAATTTTCACCTTATTTTGTTTCTCATTTGCAAGACTCTTGGTTTGTCTATGGCTCGGATCCTTTCAGGATTGGATTTATACCTGTGCACTGTACCTGTTATGTATTGGTATTACATTTTATCAATAAAAATCTATTGAAAGAAAAAAAAAAAAAAAAACATTACCAAAATAGGGACTTTAAAAGCTTTGTACTAAAAGTGAGGCAACACAATACATTTTAGTTATAAAAAAGAGAGTTTATTACATTAGGGTAAAATCATCATATAAAACATCATAAAAAGTTCCAGATAGATTCCAGAAATTGATGCTAATGTATCTTGGTGATTAATTCTGACATGGTCTGCAGCCAAATGCTGCTTCATAGAGGAAACCACAGAAGTGTTACAATAAAATGATAGTACAATCTAGGCTTGCATAAATTGCAGTACTGTGAAATATGGCATATTTGCCAATCCCCACTAGGACAGACAGGGGGCACTGGATCTCCCAGATGGGAGACAAAGGCCATGACCAGCCAGTCCACCACAGCAATATAGCAAGGAGAAAACAAGATGCCTCATGTGCAGCATGCACCGCGGCATAAACTTACCTTAGGTTTTAGACCTCTTGTGTCTGCTACTTCTGTCATTCAATTCAGGCCTAATAATAATGGATTAAAAGTCAGATGCCAAAGCTTAAACTACATGTAATTATTTTGTTTGGGGTCCTGTGTTTACACTAAGCTAAGGTTAAACGCATCCAAAATATGAGATGCCAAAATGGAGTGCGACTGTATTCTCTGCCTGTGAAAATATTTCCATTTTTTAACACCACAGTGAGAATAAAATGCATCACCCAAGCATGTAATTTAAAGGATTGGTATTTTTTCATGTCACCCATGAAGTCACATTGAAAAGGCCCTCTTCTCCTATTTTTCTATTTTTGCTTTCTTATAGTTTCCCCAGGGCAGTGCCCAGCAACTCATGCCCTTTTTGGTAGGCTAATAGCGTTAAAGTGGTTCTAAAGGCTAAAGGTTTCTTACCTCCATGCATTGTATGCAGGAAGGTAAAAAACCTTCTCTGTGCAGTAGCTCCCCCAGACTCCTCTAATACTTACCTGAGCCCGATCTTCCTCCAGCGCTGTGCACGAGAGCCTCTCCAGGATTCTCCCTCCCCACTGGCTGAGACAGCAGTGGGAGTCATTGGCTCTTGTTGCTTTCAATCACAGCCAGTGAGATAATGAGGAGAGAGAGGGGCAGGGCCAAGCCACAGCTCTGTGTGTGAATGGACATGCAGAACATTGGCTCAGGAGTGAGCTTATCTGGGTGCCCTCATAGCAAGCTGTTTGCTCTGGAGGCACTCAGCTGGAGGGAGGGGCCAGGAGGTCTGACGGGGGACCCAAGAAGAGGAGGATAAGGGCTGCTCTGTGCAAAACTGCTGCACAGAACAGGTAAGTATAACATGTTTGTTATTTTAATGTAAAAAAATCCAAAGCTTTAATATCACTTTAAAATATACAGAATTCAATATCAGGATTCACCTTTTAGACTTTAGTGGGTTTCACTGCTAAATTCAGGTTTGATGGATTTCAAGCAAGATTTGACAAACATTCACGTGTCAATAAAGAGTAGGGATGGGCCAGAACTGAAGGCTTATATGCAAGTAATTGGGCATACAATGGTTATAGGGGTCCTGGAGGACAAAAAAAAAGTTTGTGAAAAACGTAATTTTTAAATGAGCAGTGATTTTTTGATTTTTAAAGTGGAAACATAAAAATGAAAAAAATCCTTCCAATATAGTGCCTGTGGGGTCCCCTTAGTCTACCTGTAAAGTGGCAGATCTGTACCATGTCCAAAATCTGCAGTCCAAAATCTGCTGCAGCAATAATTGCATTTATAAAGCCAAAAAAATGACATTTTCCCTGCAAGGTTCCTTTATTTTGCTCAGCAACAGCTGGGGAGTCATTGTGTATTATGAAACCACAATGTAGTGCACTGGGAACAAGATTAGAGATTTTTTGGATGAATTCTGGTGTCACTTTGACTTTGGATAGAAGTAACGAGTGCGTAAAAATTGGGCTTTGGGTGTCGGTAGTGCCTTCACACCATAACCCTATAGATGTGCTCTTCATGAAGGCAAGAATTGACCTTTCTGTAAAAAAATTGCAATGATATGCACCTGTCAAACAGGTGCAGAAAAATTGGTCTTTGGGTGTCGGTGGCACCTTCCCACCGTAACCCTATAGAGGTGCTCTTGATGAAAGCAAGAAGTAGCCTTGCTGTAAAAAATTACAATGACATTTACCTGTCAAACAGGTGCAGAAAACTTGGTCTTTGGGTGTCGGTGGCACCTTCCCACCGTAACCCTATAGAGGTACTCTTGATGAAAGCAAGAACTGGCCTTGCTGTAAAAAATTGCAATGATATGCACCTGTCAAACAGGTGCTGAAAAATTGGTCTTTGGGTGTTAATTGTGCCCATGAAACCTATACCAAAAACATTCTTGCAGATGAAATGATTGAGCACCCTCAAAGCTAGGCAGCCTCAAAGTCCTGCAGAAATTCCACATCCCAAAAACACTTAATCAGTGACATCGGCATTAGGGGCTTCATAGCTGGTAATCCAGGACTGATTCATTTTTATAAAAGTCAAATGGCCCACGGAGTCTGTGGACAGACATGTTCTATGATCAGTAACGAAACCTCCTGCAGCACCGAATACCGTTCTGAAAGCACGCTGGATGCAGGGCAGCCCAACAACTCAATAGCATGTCAAATGGCAAGTTCTGGCCAGTGGTCTATTCTCATGACCCAGTAAGCCAGTGGATCCTCGGCTGGAAAGCTCTCCATCTCTGTTTTGGCCCCAAGGTAATCGTCGACTATGTGATGCAGACTCTGCCAATGGGATGTGGAAGCTGACAGCCCTGGGCGGCGAGGACTAAAACCATTCTGAAATGCATTACTTAGGCGGACGCCTTCTCCAACGCTCCTCTCTTGACCAACAGAAGACTCAAAACTACATTTTCCACACTGTAATCTACTGGATTTGGGAAAAAGGTTCAATAAAATCCTCTTTAACGTGTCCTCAAGAGATTTTATCTTCTGCACTCTCTGTGGGGATGGGATGAGTTCTGAGACCTTCCCCTTATAACAGTGGTCAAGGAGGGTTGCCAACCAGTAATGATCATTCTCCTTTATGCCACGTATTCTTGGGTCCTTTTGCAGGCTTTGAAGCATGAGGTTGCCTATGCACCTCAAATTTGCAGAGGCTTGAGAAGCAGACTCCTCGGGGTCACTCAGGATGACAGCATCTGAAACTTCCGCCTCCCAGCCATGTACTACTCTCAAGGGTCCTGGGGATGTAAAGCCATTGCTTACATATTGACTCATGTCTTCCTCTTCTTCAAAGCCTACGAAAGAGCCAGAATCCTCCTCCTCATCCTTCTCCCCTCTCTCTTCCTGTGTGTTCTGTGACATAGGAATGATAGTGTCTGGATAAAGTGGGCCTTGAGAGGAAAGGAAGTCCTCCTTTCCTCCTGCTGCTCTGCCTCCAGTGCCCTGTCCATAATGTCACACAGAGTCTGCTCCAGCAGGAACACAATGGGGATTGTGTCCAGGGCTGGTGCAAGGATTTTTGACACCCTAGGCGAAACCTCATTTTGCCGCCCCCCTTGGTTCCACCACCTTTTCCCTGCCCAGAATGATCAGCTTCATCTGTGCCCATCAAATACAGCTTCACCTGTACCCACCAAATACAGCTTCATCTGTGCCCATCAAATACAGCTTCACCTGTACCCACCAAATACAGCTTCATCTGTGCCCATCAAATACAGCCTCACGGGGGGCGGGGGGGTATTTGGCAGATCAGTCTTTTTTTCTATATACATTTGCAAATGGCATGTGATAATACAATCTCATTATCTCAGTCAGACAGTGTCAGTTTTTACATGAATCAATGCAGAGCAGCCAGTGACAGATCAACAGTGGCCAGGCGCCCCTAGGCGACAGTGCGCCCTAGGCGGCCGCCTACTTCGCCTAGTGGTAGAGCTGGCCCTGATTGTGTCACTGATGCATGCACTGTCATGGCTCACCATCCTTGTGGCCTCCTCAAATGGTGACAGTACAGTGCATGCATTCTTAATGATCAGCCATTGGCATGGGGAAAAAAAACTGAGGCGACCTGACCCTGTCGTCGTGCCCCACTCGCAGAGATACTCATTGTTGGTCCTCTGCTGTATGTATAGCCGCTGCAGCATTGCCAAAGTCGAGTGGGCATGTCACAAATCAGGCAGTTTATGAGCAGGTGAAATTCCCGCTGAATTTCAGCCAACCGAGCACTAGCTGTGTATGACCGCCTGAAATGGCTACAGACTCTTCTGGCCAGCTTTAGCACATCTTGCAACCCTGGGTACATATTTAGGAAATGCTGCACCACCAAATTGAGGACATGTGCTAGGCATGGCACATGTGTCAATTTTCCCTGTCTAAGGGCGGACAGGATGTTTGAGCTTATCATTGCGCACCACCATTCCTGGCTCCAGCTGGTGTGGTGTGAACCACCTCTGGGCCTGTCCCTGCAGAGCTGCAAGAATCTCTGCTCCGGTGTGGTTCCTGTTTCCTAGACACACCAGCTGAAGCACTGCATGGCACCTTTTAGCCTGACTCATGGAATAGCCCTTTGAATGCTTAGGGGGTACCTGATGTTCAAAGGACAATTCTGCAGAGGAGGTCATGGAGGTGGCAGAGGAGGAGAAGGAGGAGGAGGGGGTAGAGCTCACAGGTCTGGCATCATCACCACCAGCAGTATGGAGATGTGGGGGCACAACAAGCTGCAGCCCTGTCCTGCATCCTTTCGAGTTGCAAGCAGCATTACCCAGTGTGCTGTGAACTAAATATATCATGCCTGCCCATGCTTGCTGGCCCATGTGTCAGCAGTAAGGTGGATTTTACGGCTGACTGCCTTGCCCATTGATGCCAGAACATTCCCTTCCATGTGATGTTAGAGAGATGGAATGGCCTTAGGTGAAAAGTAGTAGTGACTGGGAACCTGCCATCGTGATACAGCACATTGTGCAAATTCACGGAAGGGACAGAATCCACCAGGCTGAAAGGCAGACGTTGGAGAGACTTTGACAAGCTTACATTTAGACGCTGGGCATGTGGGTGGCAGGGACTGTATTTTTTTTGCTGTAGCATATGGGGCAGAGAAATTTGCCGGCTACAGTTTACAGCTGGTGGTGTGCTGCTGGCAGATGTGCTGCTAGGACCTGGGACACCCTGTGCTATACCATCATCCCTGTCATTGGAGACTGCTGTGAGGCAATAACTTGGTATAGCAGGGGCAGACCGAAGGGGGTAAGGAGGAGGAGGAGGGACAGATTTGTGCCCCTTTTTGTGTGGCTTTTAGGTGCTCTTGCCAACGGGCTGTGTGGTTGGACATTAAATGCCTTGTTAAGCATGTGGTACCCAAATGGCTGGTGTTTTTGCCACGTTTGATGTGCCTGAGACACAGTGCTGCACTGTGCTGAAAAAAGCCCAGACAGCTGAGCTTTGGGGAATGGGCCTGGAGATAACAGCTGCAGAATGTGATGGAATAGGGTGGCTGCTCTCTACTCTTTCTTGATGTTGGCCTCCTTGGGGTTGTGCCACCTCACCTTCAGTTTCCTCCTCTGCTCTATCTGGCACCCAAGTCACATCAGTGACCTCATCATCATCATCCTCATCTCCATCTCCTCCATCTTCATCATTATCATTACCACTGGAGACAGCTTGGCAATACGCTGTGACTGGGAGTACATGAATGCCAATTCGTCTACCAGTGTTCTCCCCTCTCTCTAGGCTCATGTTCCTGTTATCCTCAACCTCAGAACCAACATCTGAATCCAGTAATGGCTGGGCATCATCAAGGAGCAAGTGGCTGATGCTGTGGTCAAATAACTCAGCTGACTCCTCCATGGCTGATGTTGGGGCTCTGGCAGGAATAGGTGTGGACATGGAGGCAGGTTTATCCACTCTGGCAAGTGCAGGGGACTGCACATTTGTCTCTGCTTGCGTGACAGAGGATGAGGAAGGTTTACTAAGCCAGTCCACCACCTCCTCTGCATGCTGTGACTGGATAGCACGGGCAAACTCACTAAACAGAGGAAATGATGCCCTGCCTGAGGACTGACCACCACATCTACCTTTGCCTGTGGACACATTTGCTGCTGGCCCCCTTACAGTGCCGCAGGAACATCTGCCTCTCCTTCTTGTCCTCCCAGACATTATTGGGAGGGAGCGGGTGGTGCTTATTAGCAAATGTAAAGAAGAAGTGGAAATCTGTATGTAGATGCACTTTAATCAATGTAAAGTGGTGTTTGGTGCACTTTAATTTGAGTAACCACACTACACAGACACACTCCGTGGATACACTATAATATACTGCAATATAATGCATCAAATGTACAGTGACTCACAGAACTATATGGCGTTAAACTTGCAGTAACACACAAAACTATATAGCGTTAAACTGGCAGTAACGCACACAGAAGTAAATTACATTAAACTTGCAGTAACGCACAAAACTATAGGGAATTAAACTGGCAGTAACGCACACAAAACTATATGGCGTTAAACTGGCAGTAAAGCACACAGCAGTAAATGGTGTTTAACTTGCAGTAACGCACACAGAAGTAAATGGCGTTAAACTTGCAGTAACGCACACAGAAGTAAATGGTGTTAAACTTGCAGTAACACACACAGAAGTAAATGGCGTTAAACTTGCAGTAACGCACAAAACTATATGGCATTAAACTTGCAGTAACTGTTAGGAAAATACTTTTTCTGAAATTGCGCCGGTGCGCGTTCGCACGAGCCTGCGTTCGCTCACGTGTGCTCGGCAATGGCACCAAACGGCCTATTTAAGCAGACAGCACCCTGCATCCGGTGCTGTCTGTTCTAAACCATGTGAGTGTTCCTGAGCAACCTGATTATCTGAGTATCTATTCCTGTGACCCGGCTTGTCCTTGACCTTGTTGATATCTGCCTGCACCGACCCCCAGCTTGCCCACGACAATTCTTCTGCCTGATCCCTGTGTACCTTTGCTGCCAGCCCGTTTACAACCCTGCCTGCACCTGACGACCCTTCTGCCTGCACCCTTTGTACCGCATTGCCAGCTAGTTGCTGACCTGGCCTGCACAACCACTCCGCTATCAGCACGAGCCATTACCAGACCCGTCACACCACCACCAGTGATCCTGCCCAGCCCTTGTGCCCCCCTGTGCTCCTGAGCCCCCTGTCTGTCTACCAGGGGTTCTCAAACCAGGGCCACAAGAGTGGTTGCTTCCTGCATAAGACAGACTCCACCACCAGGTGCGTGACAGTAGCGCACACAAAACTGTATGGTGTTAAACATGCAGTAACTCACGCAGAACTATATGGCGTTAAACTGGCAGTAACACTCAAAACTATATGGCGTTAAACTTGCAGTAACGCAAATAGACGGTGTTCAACCATCATTACACTGAACTGTCCCTACTCTAGGTATACACTAATGTAAAGATTAATGACACAATCTCAGTACACTACACTGAAACTATCTGCGCTGTCTCTACTCTACATATACACTAATTTATGTATGAATGACACAGTCTCACTACACTACAGTGGAACTATCTGAGCTGTCCCTACACTAGCTGCACACTATGCAAAGCTGAATGATAGTCGTCCTCACTACACTCACACTATCCCTAGACTGACACTAAACTAATATTCTACACTGACAATTAAAGCACAATAGCACAGTATAGCACACTAACTAACTAATAGCGCTGAACAGAGCCCTGTTCTATCTCTCTCTACTCTGAAATCACACTGAAAATGGCTGCCATTGAAAGGATACTTTTATACTGTGGGGCGGGAATGAGCCATGATTGGATGATTGATGACAGTGTCCAATCATGACTCTGACGGTGCTGTGTGCCCTGATTGCCTGAAGCTTTCACTGCTTCAGCCAATCAGGGCTTGCAATGCACTGTTCAATGCCGCAATGCATTGTGATCAGTTTGGGGGGGCCGAACAAAAGGTCAAATGTACGAACAATGAAAGTTTGGCCTGAACTTATGCTCGGGCCTTACCATTCGCCCATCCCTAATAAACGGCAAAAGGAATCTGTTTCAAACACAAGCTTTTTTTTTAGATTTGAAACTGACCTATACCGAGCATGAAATTCCAAGGAATATTCAGTTCAGCCCATCAATCAGACTTTGTCATATATCAATCTTACTTTTCACTGTAAACTCAAATCTGATAAGTTGCAAGGGTTGTTCGGTTACTACTCACATCATCACTGCTCTTTGCTATACCTTACTGTATGTTTCTTATTCTCTTGAAATTGTAGACTAGCTCATTTCACTTAAAGGAGTCTTTATCTGCAAAGAACAGATCAGAAGATGAAGGTGGTTGTAACTGAGTCTGTGAGAAACGCCGGCCTCAGAAGAAACAGGTATTCATTCCCCAAGAGTCACCCCCCCCCCAAGGGGACACTGGAGGCTAGGGTCAATGAGTGTTAATGGACACAAAGTGCCAGCAAAGTGCCAGCAGTGACTGATGTGATTCAGGGAGGCATGAGGTGACACCAGATACAAGGGAGACAGGATACTCCAAGGACTGGGTAGGAACAGAACACTAAGTGTCTGCAAATTTGGCTTAAGTCATATCCCTAAGAAGGGCCATAGAGTGTAAGGGGCTGCCTAGTTTTCACCAGTGCACCCTGCAAGGGATGAGGGGCTTCTTTGAGGGGAATGTCGCAGATTGAGACCATCTGACCCACCTGTAGCTATAGCTATAGTTAAAAGCATGGGTACACAGGAGAGAGACTTCTAGGAGTACTGGATTGCTGAGATCACAGGGACACAGGTAAGTCTCTAAGAACACTGGGGGTTGGGACCACAGGACATAGAAGAATCTCTAGGAATAGTGGGATGCTGTGATCACAGGAACACAGGGAAGTTTCGGGGAGCACAGGGGTGCTGGCTGAAAGCACAGGAAGACAGGAGTACAAGAGTCAACACAGAGTGCAAAAACACTGAGACCTCATTGGGAATACACAAGGCACACAGGTGCAGCAACACTGGCATCCCTCTAGATGTACACAGGCACACATATGCAGGAATGCAGAAGTCAAAGAGATGCACAAGGATTCATAGGAATAAGAGATGATGGGGGGCTTGGCAGCTAGTGTACTAGTGCAACACATCTGCTGGCCCTTAAAGGAAATGTCTGGGTTCTGATTGTTGCAGCACCTGGAAGCTTGTACCCATAAACTAAAACAGAGATCCACCACTGGATAGAAAAAAAGTAAGTGTGACATTTCAAGGGCTGGCTGACAATCGTCAGCACATTTAAACTAGCCAAACTAATTATTTTTAGAATTGGCAGACATTTTATCAAAAAAATTATCTTAATAGGGGCCCAAAATGAGTGCACCTTCCATAATGCTCTTTTTATCTGTTGATAGCCAAGAAAAATATCTGGTATTTCTTAGTGGGAGGATCATGTGACTCACCAATTTTAATCACATGTGATTATTACTAGTACTTTGTTGATTAGTCACTTATAGGTGCCCATTACTTCAATTCACATCTCCTTCAATTCACAAGTCCTTCTATTCACAACTGGAAGCTTACACAGGGTTTCTCTTTGTTCAGACTGAGCAGCAGGGAAGCAAAAGGAGTGAGTAGAAGCTAAAGGTGAGTATAAGCAGCTGGTGCCACCACCATTAAATATAAAATGTTTCCTTCCTCTCCAGAAGAAGTCTGTGGAGATGAAAAGCGTTGGGTTACGTCCCCCCTGGTCATTGCGCGACTGTTTTCATGATTGAAGGGCCCTTGTATGTCTTCATTGATGTAAGTGTTTTTTTACCTTTTATATTAAAAGAGTTATGCAGTTTTACAGTATGGAGGCTTCTTTTTCTTTTATGGCTTGATCAATGTTTTGGGAATCCTTGCTGCTTGGAGTACCTTGGTCATTGTGTTACTTTATAACCACTTGTTGGAGCTATATATATCTATACTGGGACATTACCCATAAAGGTGGAGAAGCAGATGGGGATCTATTAGACCATTCCGTTGGATGCCAATTAATGATTTCTCTAGGCGCAAATTTTATGCTTTCTGGTAAGTGTTCTGTGTGTCTGGTGGTGGATTCTCACCTGCTGGCGGTCCCTGGACACTATTTGCATATGATGTTATGAATATTGGAAAGCAATATACAGGGTGGGCCATTTATATGGATACACCTTAATAAGATGGGAATGGTTGGTGATATTAACTTCCTGTTTGTGGCACATTAGTATATGTGAGGGGGGAAACTTTTCAAGATGGGTGGTGACCATGGCGGCCATTTTGAAGTCGGCCATTTTGAATCCAACTTTTGTTTTTTCAATAGGAAGAGGGTCATGTGACACATCAAACTTATTGGGAATTTCACACGTAACTTTATTATTTCATGAGTTATTTATAAGTTTCTGACCACTTATAAAATGTGTTCAATGTGCTGCCCATTGTGTTGGATTGTCAATGCAACCCTCTTCTCCCACTCTTCACACTCTTCCCACTCTTCACACACTGATAGCAACACCGCAGGAGAAATGCTAGCACAGGCTTCCAGTATCCGTAGTTTCAGGTGCTGCACATCTCGTATCTTCACAGCATAGACAATTGCCTTCAGATCGGGAGACCTTGAGGGCCATTCAACTGGCCCACGACGACCAATCCACTTTCCAGGAAACTGTTCATCTAGGAATGCTCGGACCTGACACCCATAATGTGGTGGTGCACCATCTTGCTGGAACTATGATGTCGGTGATAGGGAATTGCTGGCCATTGGAGGAATGGTGGTACCTCCTGGAAGGAGCAGCTCACCCGGTATTGGTTTTTACTGACCATAAAAACCATAAAAAAAACATATGCTGTGAAGATACGAGATGTGCAGCGTCCAGAGATTGAGGATGTGTTTTGAAGTTGACATCAGTATAGAATGGTATAAGATCTATATTAACCTGGCGTGGTAGAAAAGTGCAGCTCCACGGTACATACAAAAATTTAAGGGCAAGGTGTGTCACCTACAATATTCTAGATATTAGTAATGTTTACTAGATGAAAGAAGGATAAACACGACTGGTATCATGACATAATACTGCTGGCATGTACAGGAAGGGTGAAGTTAAGTTCAGATTGAAGTCATAGGTGTAAGCAGGATTCCATGGCGGGGGAGAGTATAGGTGTTGTTTAGTTTGTATCTCAGGTCATAAAGATGGGGGGGTGAGTCTTTCCTGCCTTGTCTGGAGAAGATGGCTGTAATATAGGTGCCCCAACGTTAATGTAAACGTTTTTGAGATCCTTGTTTGTGCGTCCAGAAGTCTAAGATTTCTCTGAATAGGAGAGAATTCAGCTGCCGTTGGACCTCTTAATGTGGTTGGAGGTATATTTTGAGTCCAATGGGCCATGATGGTTTTGCGAGCTGCCAATAAGCAGAGGTGAATCCATGGTGGGAGAGGTGTTCCTGTGGTAGCATTGAAGGATCGGGTCGGAGGCTCATCTCCAAAGACCATTAGAATTGGGTTTAGAGGAACCTCCTGATTTGTGACTTTGTAGATTAGAGACCGGACTTGGGACCAGAAGAAAGCCACTCGAGAGCAGAGCCAAAGTCTGTGGAAGAGAGTTGGTTTGTCAGTTTTACACCAGGGGCAGGTTCTGGTGCGAGGAGATTCCACAGGTGTGAAATATGGAATATAAGCTCGGTGCAAGATCTTGAATTGCATTTCCCGCCATGACTCATTAGTGGTTAGCTTCAGAATCTTGTTGTACCCTTTAATAATGGATTCATGGAGGTTTTCATCCTGCAACTCTTTGGCCCAGGCTTTGGAGGAAGAAACCTCCAAAGATCTTGTAAAGAATGGAGTGAGGCATTTGTAGATGAGTGAGACATTGATTGTTTTGTTGTCCACCAAAGAGTCCAAAACCAAGGGTTGGAATCTGAGACGAGGGTCAGGGCATATCTTGCTTACATATGAGACGGCCTGCGGTATGTGAAATCTGTGGTGGTCCGGTAAGGCAATTTTTTTCTGGATGATGTGTATTGGTATGGCTTGCCCAGTTGATGGGTCAAAAAAGGATCTCAGTTTTCTGAGGTCGTGTTGTTCCCATATTTGAAATGCGTCATGTTGCGTTGAGGGAATAAACATCGGGTTGCCCTTGGTGCCAAAGAATCCAGAGATGTTGGTATGTAAGTGTTGGGCTTTTCTCGTTTCTCTCCAGGCTAGGAGGGTGTCTCTTATTAATAGGTTGTATTTAAGGTGCGGCGGAAGGGAGCGCAGGTTACTATGCAAGGTGGAACACAGGTCAAATGGTTGAACTAGAGCTGATTCAATGTTAAGGTTTGTGTACTTGGATTCCTGGGTAATCCAGTCCAGGCCGCATCTCAAAACACAGGACAGATTATACAGTCTAATATGTGGGAGGCCTAAACCCCCCTTGCTTCGTGGGAGATGCAGTTTGGCCAGTGCCACTCTAGGTTTTTTGCGTTGCCACAGGAAGGTCGTTAGTCCCCTATTTAGTTTTTGTATATCTTTATGCTTAATGAGAATTGGGATTGTTTGCATTGGGTATAGTAGCCTAGCAAAACCAACCATTTTGAAAAGACAGCATCTCCCAGTGAGCGAAAGGGGAAGGCTCATCCACAATTCTAGTTGGCTCAGTATCTTCGTAATTAGTGGAGGATAGTTAAGGGTATAGAGGGATGAAGGATCTCTACTGATGTTCACGCCAAGATAAGTGATATGTTGTTTGGCTATAGGGAGGGGAGAGGAGGAAATCCAGGTGGCTCTGTGATTTGGCTGTAGGGGCAATACTTCGCTTTTGGAATAGTTAATCTTCAATCCTGAGCATTTCGGAACATGTTGAAAGTTTTCATAATCAAGGGAAGGTCTTGTTGGGGGATCAGTCGAAAAAATCAATATATGGTCCGCGAATAGTGCGGTTCGGAGTCTCCCATTTTGACACTGTGTAGGGGGATGCATGTGGTAAAATATCGCGAGAGGGGCTCAAGCGCTTAGTTGAATAAAAGTGGGGACAGTGGGCAGCTTTATGTAGAAAAATGGGGTCTGAGATAAGTCCCGCTGCTACAACTCATGCTCTGGGTGCTTTGTAAAGGCTTTCGATAAAGTGTAAGAATGGGCCTGAGAATCCAAATTTGCTGAGGACCGATGACAGCCATTGAAAGCTCACATTGTCAAAGGCCTTCTCAGCATCAAGGGTGATTATTGCTAGATTTTGCGTGGGGTGGGATTTTGCATACTCAAGGACAGCT
>BLSH010503100.1:105912-117585 GCA_018402905.1 Glandirana rugosa
AAGGGGAAAGCGAGTGACCCTCTACGACAGAAAAGTTTTACCAACCAAAACGATCCGATGATATGGGTTACTTTTTTTAGGGTTAAGAGTAATTCGTATTTCTATATGTTTTTGATTTATCCCCTGATTGCTGGAAGGACACCGTTGCGTTTTTTGGATCTCACCGTGACCGGTTTGACGTAGAGGGTGCTTCGTTCCCCCCAAATCCGGAGGGTGTATAATCTGACATATTAGACAGGACACAAAACTCTACGCCGGACCTGACCTAATGGGTCCTTAGGTTCATGTGTTTGGAATTGTAACTTAGTGGGAGATGCAGTTTGGCCAGTGCCACTCTAGGTTTTTTGCGTTGCCACAGGAAGGTCGTTAGTCCCCTATTTAGTTTTTGTATATCTTTATGCTTAATGAGAATTGGGATTTTTTTCATTGGGTATAGTAGCCTAGCAAAACCAACCATTTTGAAAAGACAGCATCTCCCAGTGAGCGAAAGGGGAAGGCTCATCCACAATTCTAGTTGGCTCAGTATCTTCGTAATTAGTGGAGGATAGTTAAGGGTATAGAGGGATGAAGGATCTCTACTGATGTTCACGCCAAGATAAGTGATATGTTGTTTGGCTATAGGGAGGGGAGAGGAGGAAATCCAGGTGGCTCTGTGATTTGGCTGTAGGGGCAATACTTCGCTTTTGGAATAGTTAATCTTCAATCCTGAGCATTTTCGGAACATGTTGAAAGTTTTCATAATCAAGGGAAGGTCTTGTTGGGGGATCAGTCGAAAAAATCAATATATGGTCCGCGAATAGTGCGGTTCGGAGTCTCCCATTTTGACACTGTGTAGGGGGATGCATGTGGTAAAATATCGCGAGAGGGGCTCAAGCGCTTAGTTGAATAAAAGTGGGGACAGTGGGCAGCTTTATGTAGAAAAATGGGGTCTGAGATAAGTCCCGCTGCTACAACTCATGCTCTGGGTGCTTTGTAAAGGCTTTCGATAAAGTGTAAGAATGGGCCTGAGAATCCAAATTTGCTGAGGACCGATGACAGCCATTGAAAGCTCACATTGTCAAAGGCCTTCTCAGCATCAAGGGTGATTATTGCTAGATTTTGCGTGGGGTGGGATTTTGCATACTCAAGGACAGCTAGGACCTTTCTAATATTCGAAGATGCGGATCTACCTTTGATGAATCCTGCCTGTGCCTGGTGTATTAGGGAGGGAAGAATTTTCGCTAGGCGGGGGCGATTATTTTGGATACGAGCTTCGAATCTACATTTAGTAGGGATATTGGGCGGTATGAGCCTGGTTCCTGGGGGTCTTTGCCCTTTTTTTCAATTAATTTAATGTATGCCTTATGACCGGATGGTAGGTATGGGCCGTCCTCCCAAATTCAGTTGAAAACGTAGGTTAAAGTCTTTGGAATGAAGTTTATTGTAAGTTTAAAGAACTCAGCGATAAGGCCATCTGGACCTGGGGATTTGTGGTTGGCCAGAGCTTTGATAGTTTGTTCTATTTCCTCTCTGGTGATTGGTGCATTTAAGGAGGAGAGGTGATCTGGTGTCATTTGGGGGAGATCGGGCGTGTTCAGAAAGGAGCTTGCAATGGACAGGTCCAGTTGGTCTGGGGCGTATAGGGTGGAGTAAAATTTGTGGAGTATCTTATTTATTTTATCTGGGGTGGAGGCCAGCACGCCGACCTGGTCTTTAAGGGAACGATATGCGTGGGTGTGTGGGGGCCTTTGCATAACCTGGCAAGTAGCTTCCCTGCTTTATTACCCTGTTTATGTAGGGCAAGGTCCCAGTGTGCTGTGTGTATGCGGTCCTGGTGTTCCACCCAAGCATCAAATTGTTGCTTAGCCGTTTGCAAGAGTCTGCGGTTAATAGGGGTGCCTTTTAATTGTAGTGACCGCTGTGCTTCTCTCAGTTGCCTCCGTAAAATGCTTGAGTGTATTTCTTTTGTAGTGGCTCGCATAGGATAGAATTTTGCCTCGTAGGTACGCCTTGCCTGCGTCCCAAAACAAGTTTGGGTTGGCCAGGTGTTCTCTGTTGAGGGAAGAATAATCCTCCCAAGCTTTGCGTAGGATTTCCTGAAGGTGAGAGTCGTTCGCGAGATAGGAGGGGAACCTCCATATGTTGGGTGATGTCATGGGGGAGAAGTCTGATAAATTAATTGAGACAGGGCTGTGGTCTGAGATGATAATATCGTGGATGGCTGTTTCTCTAATGGACTGTACTAGGGAGTGAACAGGTAGTCTATCCTCATAAAGGTCCCATGTGGGGGAGAAAAAAATGTGTATTCCCTATCAGTGGGGTGTGTCAGTCGCCAGGCATCTATCAAATTAGTCGATGTCACAAACTGTTCTAGCTGGGTGGTGGCCCTCTGACTAGGCGTGTCTCGTGCTGAGTATTTGTGGGAAGACTTGTCTTCCTCTATTCTGAGCACAGAGTTAAAATCTCCTCCTATCAAATGTGGTATGTTTGGTTTGCTAAGGAGCCATCTAGTGGTCTCCTGAAAGAATGACAATGTAGGCGAGTTGGGAGCATAGATATTTGATATCAGTAATTCTTTGGACTGTAGTTTGAGGTGTACTGTTGCTTTGCAGCCCAGGGAATCCTGGTCTGTTCCTGTTGCGCATCAGAATGACTACGCCTGCTTTCCTGCCTACGGCTGGGGATCCTATAACTTCCCCGACCCCAAATTTTTGGAGACGGCGGAAATCATCTACGCCAAGATGAGTCTCCTGTAACAGTGCAATATCTGTATGGAGGCGTTTGAGTTGTCTCAACACTTTAGCTCGCTTAGAGGCGGAGCGTAGCCCCTTAACGTTCCAGGTGACTATGCGCATATCTGAGTGGGGTTGGTATGAGGTATGCTGCGTTCCCTGTGTATCAGGTGTGTGTTGTGCAGGAAGGACTCATGGTTAAGTTGTGCTGTGATTCGGGCCCTGCTGGGTTGAAGATCGGTAGAGTCTTGCAAAGAATTGGAGAGAGAGATCAAGGGTGGGGGGCTGGAAGGAACAAAAAACAAGGTTAATAAGCAATTCAACTTAGCAAACTTTCTGAACTTCACTTTTTTCCTCAAGTGCATACTCCTAGAAGTCGGCGAATCCGCCTACTGGGCTATGTCAAAGGGATATAACATGAGGGGATAGGCTCAGCCCAACAAACGGAAAGTAACAGGTGTAATAAAGCTCTGAAATGACCAAGATATATACACGTAGCGTAGATATGTGTCTTGGTGTAAGACTAGGGAGGTCATTTGAGTTTGTCTCATAGGAGAACTTGAAAATTAGGCACGGACTGGTGGTGAACCTCCATTAGTTCCTCCGGTGTTGTTTGGGCGCAGTCTTTTTGCCGGGTGTCACGAACCTGGTGGTGGAGTCTGTCTTGTGCAGGGAACAACCGCTCTTGCGCGCCCGATTCAAGGACCCCTGGTAGAGTAGACAGAGGCCCAACAGTACAGGATGGCACGAGGGCTGGAGGGTCACTGATGATGTTGTGAGGCTCCAGAAGACGTGCAGAAGGAAGGATGGTCATACAGGCTGGGTCGGCAACAGGCAGGCAGGAAGGTACAAAAGGATCAGGCAAATGGGTAGTCAAGTCCAAGCAAGGTTCGTTAACGGTACAAGGGAACAGACAATGGGATGGTCGTGGATAGCCGGGGTCGGTGCAGGCAGCGGAACAGCAGGTCAGGACAAGCCGGGTCAACAGGAGGCAGAACAAACACAGGAACAGGTAGCAGGAGCTGATGCTCACAGGTCACGGACGCTGTAGAACGAGCAGCACTTGTTGCTGGGATCTCTGGGTTTAAACAGCACCATTTGGCGCCGTTTCCGGCGTGTGCGCGCGCACAGGCGCGGGCGCGCACAGGCGTGTGCACCACTGTGGAAACAGCCAGAATTCACTGGCAGACATGTTCCTTCTCTAACATTGCCCCCCCAAGGGGCAGCCTCCGGATGCCTTACCGGGTGTCGCCACCCTGGCGATTTATTTTGAAGGCCTGGATCAGTCCGGGGGCATGGATGTTCTTCTCAGGTTCTCAGGAGTTCTCCTCCGGACCAAATCTTTTCCATTTGATTAAATACTGGGTCTCCCCAGCTCTCCGGCAACAGTTCAAGATAGCTTCCACCTCAAACTCCTCCTCTCCGTTGACCAAGATGGGGCCCGGTGGGCCTACTCTCCGACCCGAGAAGGAGTCGAGGACCATGGGTTTTAATAGAGACACATGAAAAACCAGGTGGATCCGCAGGGCAGGCGGGAGATCTAGTTCAAATGCCACCCGGTTAATCTTTCTCTTCACTGGGAAAGGCCCCAAAAATCTTGGACCCAATTTCTTTGAGGGGCATACTAGCTTTAAGTTTCTGGTAGAAAGCCAGACACGATTGCCAGGTTGGAGCTCCAGTTCCCCCGTCTCCTCTTATCTTAGGTCTCCTTGTTAGTCTCCCGGGACCTAGATAGTGTCTCCTGAAGAAGCTTGGAGTTGGATTGGAGGAAGCTGGTGATATCCTGTGCTGCTTGGACAGTACACTCCGGACTCAGGTCGGGCAGAAATGTAGGATGGTATCCATAATTGGCCCAGAATGGGGACTGCTGGGTGGCCGAATGAATGGTGTTATTGTAAGCAAATTCGGCCACCGGCAGCAGTGCAACCCAATCATTTTGTGAGAAAGAAGAAAAGCATTGCAAGTATTGCTCCAAGGTCTGATTCGTCCTTTCCGTCTGGCTGTTCATCTGCGGATGGTAGGCAGAGGAAAATGCGAGCTCAATTTCCAGACCAGCACACAAGGCTCTCCAAAACCTGGACGTGAACTGGACCCCCCGATCAGACACGATGTTGCTGGGCACTCCATGAAGTCGGACGACTTCTCTTATGAATGTGCTGGCCGTTTCGGCCGCTGAGGGGGTCCCCTTCATGGGAATGAAGTGTGCCATTTTTGTCATTCGATCCACAATGACGAAGATGGTTGTAAAACCTTCAGACGGGGGAAGTTCGACAATGAAGTTGCTCGCCAGTTGCGACCACGGGCGCTCAGGTATAGGAAGGGGGTTTAGGAGACCCCAGGCCTTAGCTCTGTCCGTTTTATTCCTGGCACAGACAGGACAGGCCCCCACGTATTTCTTGCAGGCCTCCGTGATGTTGGGCCACCAGAATGACCGTGAGACGAGCTCAGCGGTCTTTTGAGAACCAAAATGTCGGGCCAGTTTATGGTCATGGCATCGATCCAGGATTCTAAGGCGCAGACTTGCCGGGATAAACAGTCTCCGCCCAAACCACCATAGACCATCTCTGATGGTCCGTCGGGTGTCCCTGTCGGTAGCAGAACCGGCCAGGACCCGACGAAGTTGGGAGAGGAAGTCCTCATCGGACAGAAGAAAATTCCGTGCTGGAAGTATGGTGTCAGGTGGGGCAGTATTTCCTGGCTCCGAGAACATCCGGGAAAGGGCGTTGGGCTTGCTGTTCTTAGATCCGGGGTGATACGTCAAATGGAAGTGAAACCTGGAGAAGAACAGCGCCCAGTGGGCCTGCCGAGGTCTTAGCCTCTTTGCTGTTCGGAGGTACTCCAGGTTTTTGTGATCTGTGAAAATAAGGATAGGATGAGAGGCCCCTTCCAGCAGATACCGCCACTCCTCTAGAGCCGACAACCGCTCTTGCGCACCCGATTCAAGGACCCCTGGTAGAGTAGACAGAGGCCCAAGAGTACGGGATGGCACAAGAGCTGGAGGGTCACTGATGATGTTGTGAGGCTCCAGAAGATGTGCAGATGGAAGGATGGTCGTACAGGCTGTTGGGGCAATTTTCGGGGAGTCCTATGATCCTTAAGTTACTCCTCCGGGATCTATTTTCGAGATCCTCAAGCTTTTCTTGTATAGCTGCGTGGGCTTTGTCGTATTTCCCTAGTGTGCCATTAATTTGGTATATCTCGTCATCTATGTCAGATATCCTGGCTTCAGCAGCAGAGAGTCTAAGCGCCTGTTCCCCTATGTCCCTCCTGAGCTGGGCCATACCTGCTTTCACTGCTGAATTCACCACCTGGGTGATGTTGGGTAGGAGTATAGCCGCCACTGCTTGTGCAATCTTGGCATATTCGTCCGGTGGAGGCGAGTTTTGGAGCTCTGGGGCCTGTGTCTCCATCGTGGCTTGTTCCTGCTCCGATCCGGCGGGCATCTTGGTACACCCAGTCGCAGGGCTTTGTGAGATCGTTCGGCCTGGGGACGGTGAATCGGTCCTGGAGCTGGTGAGGAACTTCTCCATCAGGTAGAGGAGGGTGTCCGCTCGTGAGAGAGTGTTGTTTTCAGGGCTGAGTCCCGGTATTTAGCGCTGATTTTCGGAGCTCCTCATACATGAGGCGCCGAAACCGGAAGTCCCTTACATGGTTCTAAGCGCTGTACTATGTTTTACTGTAGTTACACAATTGGTTGATTGGAGTGACAGCTGCTGCTATTTATAACTTTTTACCAGGAGCGCAGTATTTTACACCCTTCCTACTTCTCTATATAGCAGAGTTTACACATTAATTGTATCTCTTGTTATTTACTTGCCAAACTATTATTAAATAGGAAGTAAACCCTGATGGGTTTTACTTCCTCTTTTTTACCCTGCAATGTAAAAGCATAATGGGCTAGTATACATTGCATTTTAGCCCATTATGTGACAATTACCTGCATTGGAAGCACACAATGTCCCGCGATGTCCCCGCTCCAAGCCACATCCATCTTCTGCCCCTTTTCCTTCTGGGGCTGCGAACTCCGGCTCTGTGACTGGCCAGGGTCACGTGATGTTACTACCGCGCATGCATGCGGGAGACAACAATCGCTGCACGATCTCAGAGAAGAAATGGCACGAAGGCCGTTTCTTCACTGTGCATGTGCTTGATTATATTGGCACATGCGAGTACACTGTATATCTCCTAAACCGTACAGGTTTAGGAGATATACAGGGAACCTACAGGTAAGCTTTATTATAGACTTACCTGTAGGTTCAAGTGGTTGTCAAGGGTAGTAGATACCTTACAAAAATCTTACCAAGGGTGCAGGTTCTACCTATCCCTTTTCCATTGGTGAACAATGCTGATATTTCTGCATTAAAATGATGAACAGTTGTGTCAGCCCAGCATGCAAAGTTTGTGGATGGGCTACTTTGGCACAGTACATGCTATTTTATATGTTCTAACACCAATGTTTAAAGAAAAGGTAGCATTGTGTTTACTTGAAAGTGACATTAGATATAACTTACCATGAAAATGCACAGGAGCAATGCTTTGAGAGAACCTGTACTGACTTGGTGATCACATGGCTTTGTTGATAAACTCAGTCATTCAATACCTCAAGGCCTGAGATTTATGTTCACTGCCATGTGTATGCTAGAAAGTTCCAACCTTCACACGGACAGATTGAGATGCTATAGCATCAGGGCTAATATCAAAACTTCCCTCTTAGGTCTACATGTCTCCAATCACTCTACCTTTTTCCAAATATGTTGCTGAAACAGATCCTTCTCCTGTTCACATTCTTTACCTTCTTTTCATCACTTCTTGATTTCCAATATAATATGAACCTGAACTCAATGAAGGTGACTCTTTCTTTTTAAGGCTCCATTCACACTTGTGCAACTTGTCATGTTACTTTGGACACCAAAGTCGCATGACAACAATCACCCCATGTTTTCCAATGAGTACTGTTCATATATATGCGACTTAAAGTTGCAGTGACTTCAAAGTAGTTCATGCCCTCCTTTTGTCTGACTTTCATGTGATTTGAGGGCCAAATGTTAACCCTCAAAAGTCGCAAAAGTGAATGTTGCACCTGAATGTTTTACATGCAGTGTCTATTATAATTGGTTAAAGCTAAAGTCTCATCCATCCAAAGTTGCATAAAAGTTGCACCAAAGTGTGTCTGGAGCCAAAATATAGACTTTTAAATACTGCAGAAAAAATATGGAAGTCCCAAAAATGTCAAAATCTTGAGGTAAATATTTTTAACCTCCTCCCGCCCGCGCCATAGCCGAATGACGGCTACAGCGCGGCTCTAAAATGTCGGGAGGACGTCAATAGACGTCCTCCCATTTGGCTTGTGCTGGGCGCGCTCCCGCGGGACCCGATGTCCGCCGGAGACCCGCGATCTCCTTTCAGACAGGAGGAACGGGGAACCGCCGATGTAAACACGGCGGTTCCCCGTTCTGTGAATGGGACATGACAGATCTACTGATCCCTGTCACTGGGATCAGTTAGATCTGTCATGTCCCGACCAGCCCCGCCCCCCCACAGTTAGAACACACCCAGGGAACATTTGTTAACCCCTTCACTGCCCCCTGCTGGTTAACCCCTTCACTGCCAATGACATTTATACAGTAATCAGTGGACATTTAAATTTCTGATCGCTGTATAAATGTCATTGGTCCCAAAAATGTGTCAAAAACGTCCGACATGTCCGCCCCGATATCGCAGTCCCGATAAAAAACGCAGATCACCGCCATTACCAGTAAAAAAAAAATAAATAAATAAAAACGCCATAAATCAATGTCCATAGTTTGTAGGCGCTATAACTTTTGCGCAACCCAATCAATAAACGCCGATTGCGATTTTTTTTACCAAAAATATGTAGAAGAATATATATCGGCCAAAACTGATGAATAAATTTGTTTTTTTATTTTTTATTTTTGGATATTTATTATAGCAAAAAGTAAAAAATATTGTTTTTTTTTCAAAATTGTCGCTCTTTTCTTGTTAATAGCGGCGATCAGAAATGACGCAGAGGTGATCAAATACCACCAAAAGAAAGCTCTATTTGTGGGAAAAAAAGGACGCAAATTTTGTTTGGGTACAACTTCGCACGACCGCGCAATTGTCATTCAAAGAGCGACAGCGCTGAAAACTGAAAATTGGTTCGGGCAGGAGGGGGGTTTAAGTGCCCAGTAAGGAAGTGGTTAAAATAACATGACAAATTAGCATAATGAATCTGTAAATTCTGGGGTATATAACCAATGGATAGGGCAGTTAAAAGACAAAACAACAATTTTGTCTCTCTGAAAAGGTTTTTTTTAATTGTAGGTGGAATAATTATATAGGTAAAACTGCAGTAATTACTGACATTCTTAAAACACACAATTTAAAGTGTTTGTAAATAGAGTTCAGCGAACCCGAACTGTAAAATTCGGGTTCGTACCGAACTTTGCGGTGTTCGGGACCCGAAAGTTCGGGTTCGGGTTCTGGGTTCTGGTATTTTTTTCCTGCTTCCTGAATAGCTGCAGGGCAGCCAATCAACAAGTGTTTCACTGGTTTCGCTTAGAAGCCATCACAGCCATGGCTACTAATGGCATGGCTGTGATTGGCCAGTGCATCATGTGACTCAGCCTCTGTATGAGCTGGAGTCACATAGTGCTGCATATGCTCTCAGGCTAGTGTAGGGAGAGGATGCTGCTGGTGCTGTAAGGGACAGATTGCAGATCTAATAACATCTCATCCTGCATTCTGGTATTTTTTTCCTGCTTCCTGAATAGCTGCAGGGCAGCCAATCAACAAGTGTTTCACTGGTTTCGCTTAGAAGCCATCACAGCCATGGCTACTAATGGCATGGCTGTGATTGGCCAGTGCATCATGTGACTCAGCCTCTGTATGAACTGAAGTCACATAGTGCTGCATATGCTCTCAGGCTAGTGTAGGGAGAGGATGCTGCTGGTGCTGTAAGGGACAGATTGCAGATCTAATAACATCTCATCCTGCATTACAGAATGATCTAATTGTGGACTAGGTAGAGATTACTACTACTACTGCTTTTAGGGACAGATTGCAGATCTAATAACATCTCATCCTGCATTACAGAACAATCTGACTGGACTAGTTAGAGTCTACTGCTTAGATGGACAGATTATTGTTCTAAAATCATCTCCTAGTTCTATAGGGTCAGGTTCCTACTGTTGCTGTAAGGGACAGATTATTGTTCTAAAATCATCTCTTAGTTCTATAGGGTCAGGTTCCTGCTGGTGCTGTAAGGGACAGATTATTGTTCTAAAATCATCTCCTAGTTCTATAGGGTCAGGTTCCTGCTGTTGCTGTAAGGGACAGATTATTGTTCTAAAATCATCTCATAGTTTTATAGGGTCAGGTTCCTGCTGTTGCTGTAAGGGACAGATTATTGTTCTAAAATCATCTCCTACTGCTATAGGGTCAGGTTCCTGCTGGTGCTGTAAGGGGCAGATTATTGTTCTAAAATCATATCAAACTGCTATAGGGAGAGGTTCCTGCTGGTGCTGTAAGGGACAGATTATTGTTCTAAAATCATATCAAACTGCTATAGGGAGAGGTTCCTGCTGTTACTGTAAGGGACAGATTATTGTTCTAAAAGCATCTCCTACTGCTATAGGGAGAGGTTCCTGCTGGTGCTTTAAGGGGCAGATTATTGTTCTAAACTCGTATCAAACTGCTATAAGGAGAGGTTCCTGCTGTTGCTGTAAGGGACAGATTATTGTTCTATAATCATCTCCTAGTTCTAAAGGGAGAGGTTCCTGTTGGTGCTGTAAGGGACAGATTATTGTTCTAAAATCATCTCCTACTGCTATATGGTCAGGTTCCTGCTGTTGCTGTAAGGGGCAGATTATTGTTCTAAAATCATCTCATATTTCTATAGGGTCAGGTTCCTGCTGTTGCTGTAAGGGACAGATTATTGTTCTAAAATCATCTCCTACTGCTATAGGGTCAGGTTCCTGCTGTTGCTGTAAGGGACAGATTATTGTTCTAAAATCATCTCCTACTGCTATAGGGTCAGGTTCCTGCTGGTGCTGTAAGGGGCAGATTATTGCTCTAAAATCATATCAAACTGCTATAGGGAGAGGTTCCTGCTGGTGTTGTAAGGGACAGATTATTGTTCTAAAATCATATCAAACTGCTATAGGGAGAGGTTCCTGCTGGTGCTGTAAGGAAAAGATTATTGTTCTAAAATCATATCAAACTGCTATAGGGAGAGGTTCCTGCTGTTGCTGTAAGGGACAGATTATTGTTCTAAAATCATCTCCTACTGCTATAGGGAGAGGTTCCTGCTGGTGCTGTGTCAGGGATACCATATGCAGGTATCCAGCAGGGATGGTCAGATCAGTTGGCTGCACTTAAAGGAATCAGGACTAGGTGTGAGGTGAAAATATGAATATATTTATTAGACAAATAGCACACTTCCAACACCAAACACCAGCAAACATAAATGAGCAAGTAAAAGATGAAAACACACCAAACCCCAAAATGAACACCTAACTATCTGACTAACTAAATACAAGTGCAGAAAACAAACATATACAATAAGCAAACAGGGATACCAGATAAGGGGAACAGGAAGCCAGTTACTGGGAGCAGAAGGACAGCAAAGAAGCAGGTTCAGGAATCAGGTCTCTGGGTCTGGATCGCAGATCGGGGATCAGAGCAGGTCAGGTTCAGGCATGGACACGGCTTGCAGGGAAAATACCGAAGCATTGGGACAGGGAGCAAGGCGGGCTCATATGGACCCAGCAGACCCATCAGGGGCTGCCTAATGACCTGTAAGCTCAATCTCCTGGGAGACACCCGCTGGTGGCCACCAGAACTACACCATTTGGTTTTCCAAACACTGCCACCAGCAGGTGACCCAAGCAAGGTCCTGACAGTTCCCCTCCTTGAGGAGCGGCCTCCGGATGCTCCATTATGCTGTTAACTGGAAAGTCCT
>BLSH010503100.1:134317-146262 GCA_018402905.1 Glandirana rugosa
GGTACTCTCCAAGCTCCGGTCAGCATTGGTGTGACAGTGAGGGAATCTCGGTGAAATGTTTTCAAAGACAGGGGGCGTGGCCGAGCACGGCATGTCAGAGGAAACACTGCACTCCTCAAAGTTCTAGCCGCCAGGTTCTCTCCCCGGCCATTACATGCACGTACCTTTGTCGGCTTCCCCAGCACTATGTGAGAGCTGCAGTGTCCAGCATTTTCCCAGCTTGCACCGCTGGTGTACCCGGAGACAGCCATCCCAGATCCTGCAGGAACCTCTCATGGCCCGCCCCTGGGCGGGAGAGCAGAAAGTCTGTGATGTGACACACAGAAGGAGAGGCACACTTCAGCGCCCCCCCTCTGCGGCGCCTGGGTGCACTGCACCCCGCGCACCCGCCCAGGATCGGCCCTGCTGAGGCTTTCCTGCAATAACCCCCAGCTGTCCTGCCAAGGTCACCAGATCCAAATTTTTGCGGACATCTCTCCAACTACGATTCAATGGCGAAGAGCCCCAAGCCTCTCCTCCTGGCCTTATCAAAAAATAATATCAAATATTGGTTGGCCTTCCCCTTTGCTGCTAAATTCACATGGAAGGGCAAGATCCTTTCCTTCTCCAATTTCCCAGAGGGCGAAAAGCTGCCTCTCAACCTCAAGATCATCACCCAAGAAGCGGCCATGGACTGCTCCATCCCACAGGTGAGCTCCTCCAAAAGACCTCAACCCACAAGCCCGGTTACCCCCCTTTGGTCCCAAGCCAAATCCAAGAGAGCGAAGAACATTGGATAACATAAGAGCATCCATCTGGGCCAAAGCCCCCATAATCTCCTTTGTCCTCTTGCCTTCACAAAGGTGACCATTCCCACTGTGCGGAACTAGAATCCTCAATTCCTGTGGATTCGCATTGACTTTCTTCTTGTTCAAGTTGATAGTTTTATTCTGGACTTGGGGGCTCACCCCCATAACAATAGCCCTAGCAGGACCTCCTGTGATGCCTTGCCGAATTCTCAACAAGGAGATCCGGACTTCTTCCCTCCATGGAAGCTTTATTGTTTTGGATCTGCTGCACTCTGAACCTCCCCAATCTCTCATAAGATAAAGAGACTACAGTTCAATCACTGCGGAGACTTCCACTTGGCCCCCCCAACCCCCCACCCTCTGGTTTTCTACAATAGGGGAGAGCCCTGGCCTTCCCTCTGGTGGACCAGATGGGGGCCTCTCACTACACCACCGGAGAGGGGGATTGGTTGGAGTTTACTTGGGGGGAAAGGTTTTGGTTTTGGGCTACCTGATTCCCCACTTAGGGGATGAAGCTAGTCCCGATAAGTTTTATGGGTTTTTATGTCTGTAGAAGTTTTTGATAGTCTGGTTAGTTCAATTCATGCTATATTTGCGGTTGTGGACTGGCGGGACCTGGGGCGCGTCCCCCACTCACTCGACTACCCCCCCGGGCTCGGTTTTCCCGTGCTCGCGGGATAGAGATTCTGTCTCCCACTAGGGATCAGAGTCCTTTTTCATTTAGGGGCCTGGTCGGGGTTGTCCCGGCCATGCTCCTAAGGTCTCTATGGAGACCACCCTTTGTCTGGCTCCCTTTCCTTTCTTTGTGCCCCCTCTAATCTTTCTCTGTATTCCAGCTATGCACCAGAAGACGGCTCCCACCCCCCAGATAGGACGAGGTTTCCAGTGCCACCAACACCAGATGACTCGCGTCCCGAATTTTCTTTGATGGGTAAGTGATGATATTGGTGCTCATGCTCTCTCTCCCACTCTCCATGGCGAAGATTCCTATTAGTTAAAGATTCCATAGAAGGCCACATATATTCCCTAGTTGCATACCATGCCCCGAATAAAGGGCAAGCTTCTTCCAAAATATGCTCAGAGTTGTTAGCCCCTTACTGGAGGGAACGGTCATTTTTGGAGGTGACTCTAATATGGTGTTTGACCAAAGCTTAGATAAGAAGAGGTCCAAAGTGACCCAACTAATTCACCCCACTAAAGCCAGCCTTAAGATTGCCAAATTGCTATACAATTATGGGTTGGTGGACATATGGAGGGAACTAAATCCCTCTAAGTGTGACTTCACGCACTTTTCTCACCCGCAACAGTCCTACACCCACATTGATCACCTGCTAGTCTTCCCCACCACTATCCCAGCTGCACAATCTGCCAAGATCATAGACACGGTCGGATCAGACCACACCATGGTCGTCCTGACCCTTGGCAAATTGAGGCCAAGCCCCCTTTTCAAAACTGGCACCTTAATGAATCGATTTGAAATACCCGGTCAGACTCACTGAACTTCAGAACACTCTGATGGAATACTTCACCCTCAATAATAGTTAGGAGATATCCCCTGAAACAATATTGGCTGCCCATAAGGCAACCATACAAAGGAAATTCATACAAATATCATCCTGTATTAAAAAAGAGAGGCGTCTAGATGTAGAGAAGCTGGAAAAAACTTCAAGGTTCTCAAAACCAACCATAAACGGGACCCACATAGTGTCCCCATTGAGCCCCTGGACTCAGCTAGATTAGCCCTGAATTTAGCCCTAACAGCGCAAGCCGAGAAACAGCTCAGATGGACTGGAGCAAAATTCTATTACCAAAAAGATAAGATTGGCACCATGTTAACCTCTAAACTCTCCCCCAGATTTAGGTCTCATGCCCTCCCTAGAACCAGGGTCACAGCCCAACCCCCGACAGCGGACCCCAACAAGATCCTCAAAGCTTTCCAAAAATGTTATGCCCAGCTTTATTCCCCATCAACCTCAAAGAAGACAGCGACAATCTCTAACTTCCTTTCAGAGGCATCAGTCCCAACACTTTTCCCCAAGCACAGAGAGTCCCTAGAGGAGCCGTTCACAACTGACGAAATTCTTGAGGTCATCAAAGGCCTAAAGACTGGATCAGCCCTTGGTCCGGACGGCCTCTCGGTGCCCTACTACAAGGCATTCTCTGAAACGCTAGCCCCATTTATGGCTAAATTCTTCAACTCGAAAACCTCGGGTTCCCCCCTTGATCCCCAGCTGAACGCGGCGTTCATTACGGTCATCCCTAAACCAGGGAAGAACCCAGAGGAGGTGGAAAATTACAGACCCATCTCCCTAATTAACAATGACCTGAAAATACTCACCAAGTTACTTGACAACCGCTTAGCCTTATTTATAAATCAGTATATTCACAGTAATCAGGCAGGGTTTATCCCAGGGCGTCAGGGACCCAACCAAAATCCGGAGGGCCATAGACATAATCTCCATTCTTCAATCAAACTGGGAGGGTGGCACGAAACAAAAAGGCACGATCCTTTCCTTAGATCTCAAAAAAGCCTTCGTCTCCTGGCCTTATATCACACGGCTATTAGAAGTGTGGGGTTTTGGGGAGCGATTCAGGGGCATTATCCAGACCTTGTATTCCAATCCGTCAACTGTGATTAGGCTCCAAGGGTATTACTCATCCACAATTAAAATTGCACGGGGCACCAGACAGGGGAGCCCATTATCACCCCTCATTTTCGCAATTGTGATTGAAACCCTTGCCAATGCGATCCGCTCGAACCTCAACATCCAGGGGGTTTCTTGCAGTCCCTTCGCAGATGATGTCCTCCTCTTCATCACCTCACCGGTCACTTCCCTTCCAAATCTCTCTAAACTTCTCAATAAATTCTCTGACATTTCAGGCCTACAGGTAAATTATGCAAAATCCCAGGCCCTCGCTACGTAGGGAGCTGGCTGACCATTTGAAAACGACATTCGAGTTCTCATGGTTGGACTCCTCTATCCAATACTTAGGAGTTACCTTGACAGCAAAAGTACAACAACTTTACGAAGCAAACTTTCCCCCAATGTACAATAAAATAGAAAGTGACTTGCAGGCTTGGTCAAATGGGGAACTCTCTTGGCTAGGGAGAATCAATGCCATTAAAATGATCCTTCTCCCCCTCATCCTTTATCTCTTTAGATCGCTCCCATTACGCATTAATAAAGTGCACCTTATGTTTCAAGGAAAGATCAACAAATTAATTTGGGGGAAGAAAGCTCCAGGCTCTCCAAAAAGATCCTGTGCCAACAAAAAACAGAAGGAGGCCTGGGTCTCCCGAATCTTTTCTGGTACTACCAGGCCGCCAGACTGGCCCAGCTGTCTCTGGTTTACACCACCGTCGAGAGACCAGACTGGATCCAAATTGAGAAACTCGCACCTCCTGCTTACACCCTAGAATTTCTCCTCTGGGTCCCCCATCAACAGCGTCCACCCATTCTCTCACCAGTACTCTCCCAAGAACTGTCAACTTGGGACATTATACAGAAAACCCCAGCCCTCAGCTCTGAAACTCGCCCTCTCGAACATTTGTTTCACAAACCAGACTTTCCCCCGGGACTCAACATTAAAGCTTTCAAATGGTGGACAGATAAGGGACTGTACCAAATTGGGCACTTCTATACCCCTAATGGTCCGCTTACACCGAGCTACTGTGTGAGCAAACTGGAATTACCAGTGGCCGAGCGGTTTAGATTCCACCAGATCAGGCACTTCCTGCTCTCACGCTGGACCTCTAAACCGAATACCCCTCTGTCTCACCCTATGAACAATGGTGTGGCCAGCCGGGGACCGGGGGGGGGGGCATTTCCATCATCTATCATTCACTTGCCCAACTGAATGACAAACTCCCATATATGCAGGTATGGGGACAAGATTTACAATTCCACTGGGATCTGGACAGGTGGCTTAATGCAAGCAAAAGGGTTTTTAAGGTGGTTGTTAATGCCTCCTTGATCGAAGCCAGCCTCAAAATCTCCACCAGATGATACATGACACCACTTCGGCTCTCCAACATATATTCTACTGCAGACCCGCAATGCTTCAGGGGCTGCAATCTTCGGGGCTCTATGGCCCATGTCTGGTGGGAATGCCCAAGAATCAGAAAATTCTGGGAAAAAATTTTCAGCATAATTCATAAAGTAACGGGTTGCCTCTTGCCCAGATCCCCAACTATTGCCCTGCTTAATGCAGATATCCTCAAATCCACAAAAAACTCCCGCAAATTGATCCACTTTATTCTGCTGGGTGCCAAGGTGACAATCGTCAAGGCCTGGAAAACACCAAAAGTCTCTTTTCATGCAGCGAAACGTAAGATTTCCTAGATCATGACACAAGAAAAGTTGGCCAGTCGTATTCTAAACTCAACCTCTAAATTCAATGCTATCTGGGAACCCTGGGCCAGCCATATGGGAATCTCCCTGGTCCCGGGTATCAGCAACTAATGACTACTCCCCCGTTCTTCTGGTGCATAGTGTTGCTCGTCTTCTCAACCCTTTTCCTCTCTCTGCTTTACTTCTCCTTCTTTCCTTTTCTCTCCAAGCACAATGTATTGCTGCTCTGACACATTTCCAGTGATGGGTGGTATGGGGCTCGGTCCCTTTACTCATTCCCCATATGATTGTTGACACAAGCCTAGCCCAATTGGATCATCTCGAGAGAACTCCCTCTCTCAAGCTTAGTGCCCGACCTTTCTCCCCCACTTCAACTCCCGGGGAGCCGGGGCGGGGGTGAACCCCTCTTGGCACAGTTTGAGCCCATTTGGGGTGCTGGAGCGACCCCCCGTGGAGGCTCTCCTATCTACATCCTCTGTCTATGTCTTGGGGAGAGGGGATTTCTGGGTATGTGGTCTTGTTTATAAGTTTTGCATCTTTTTGTACCGCATAATCATTGCTCACACTGGTGTACTTGTCATTTGCTTTTAGCACTACCTTTTACAACTTTGTCTTGTAATTTCTCTGTTATCTAAATTAATAAAAACTTATTGAAAGAGAGTGTGCATGTGCGGGACTGCGAGTCAGATGCCTTAGCTCGGAGCTCCGAGCCGCCCCAACTGAAGGAGAGATCCACGGCTACCTCACGGCGATCCCTGGCAGCCCAGACCATCGGTCCATAGAGCAGGACAGCTGGTGATCACTACCCCATGCCCGGAGACCGGCAAAAACCATCCAAAAAGGAGGTAAATCGGCAGCTTCAGTTCTTGGCCCAGCAGCCCAGGGAACCTAAGATGGCGGCCGCAACGCTGCCATGTGGGGAGATGGAGGGGGAGGGTAGATCTGAACCCATGGCTGACATTTCTACCACAGACCAGGGGGCCCCAGCTACTCCAGGAACACCACTAAATAGGCTCTTGGACATTGCAGCTTCCCCAGCATCCACGGAGTCACTGCTTGGGAGAGTTATGGGGGAAATGTCACCTTCCCCATTTGCAAACAGTCCACTGGGCATAATGCAAGAATTAGAAACACGGTCAGGACCACAATGCCAAATCTCTGATATGGGACACCTGCTTAATAGATTTTCTGAGATGCTGGTGGCGGGTTTGGCCCAAAATGCAGCCCAGATAATCTCCACCATCAAGGCAGAGCTGAACAATTTGGGCGCTAGGATTGACACGATTGAACAGTCTGTGGACGAGGCGATTGCTAGAGTCAATCAAAATACGCACTGCATACAAACTTTACAGGATCAACTTGATAGGGCTCTTTCAAAAATCGACGAGCTTGAGAACCGCAGCAGAAGATATAACTTCTGTATTAGAGGGCTACCTGAGTCTATTGTTGATGTTCATACTACAGTCAAACACTTTTTGAAAGATTTACTCCCGGATATTCCCCCCCAGAATCTGGAACTTGATTGGGCCCATAGGGCTCTGCAACCCCAACGCCAAGACAGTCTCCCCAGAGATGTCATAGTCAAGCCTCATTATTATTCTACGAAGGAGGCAGTAATGAAAAAATCACGTTCTGTGGGATCTCTGTTGATTCAGGGGCATAATATTCAAGTGTTTGCAGATCTTTCCCCAACCACAATACAAAAGAGGAGGACCCTCAAACCACTGCTACTGATTCTTTCACAGAAAATGCTGAAATACTGGTGGGCATTCCCGTTCAGGCTACAATTCACCTTCCAGAACAAGACTTATGGTTTTGCAACCTTTCAGGAAGGAGAGAGTCTTTTAAAAGACTTGGGCCTCATTGATCAAGATCCCACGGGACTTGCCTCCTCAGATCTCCCTCAAAGCTCTTCGAAGAGACCACTACCTGGCAGCCCCCTCACCGTGCTTTGGAACAAGCAACAATCCAAAAGGCAAAGGGACTCCAAACTCCCGCGCTGAAATAGACAGTTCCTGATTTCTGAGGAGATTTACTTTTAAATTTCAATCTATAGGTTGGATGACCATTCCTTCCCACATGTTGGTTGTTGCCAAATGGGCGACAAATTGACCCTATAGGTCCAGGGCCTAATTTTTCTTCTATGTTCCTCTTCCATTAATGACTCGGAGTTCAGGGACCCCCCTTTCTAGGTATAGATGGTGACTAATATGCGAGGGGTACCAGAACACCCTCACCTTCCTAAAGATTGTTCATGCCTTTCTTAGTATTAACGGTATGATCTGAGCTCAGAGAAAGGCATTTCGGTCACAGACGTTGGAAGTTATGAAGGACAATCTGTGCCCCACCTTCGTTCTTACGAGGAAAATTACTAATTGGGCTTCCTGAATGGCTCCCTGCGCTCTGTAATGGTCTAGAACCAGAGACTATGGACAGGACATATCTTATAGTCTGTTTGGACTGAATTGGAGCATTTGGCCCTTTGACCATGTCCCACTTCAGTCCTTATTTTTGTGGGTCTCTTTATTGTTAACCCCCAGGTTTTCAGTTTACAGTTATATTGGGGACACTATTGGTTTGAATAAATAGTCCGGGAGATCTCCACGGTCGGGGCGGAACCACATGCCCCTCCCCCTGTTGTTGTCAGAGGACAACCTGGGGACGATAGGATAGCAACCCTTTAGAGGTTGCGCTATTGCCAGATCTCTTTCAGGGAGATCTAGAGGGGGTCTGGGCAGGTTCCGACCCTCTTCTGCCGGGAATGGGTCCTTTTCAGGACCGGCTCCCTCCTCGAATATATTCACAGAAAATTGTCAAATTAAAAATGTATTTTTGTTTATCTTTCAGCTATAATCAGATTTTCACTTTTTCTCCTATAATCTTCTCCTTTTCCTTATATATATTGATGCAGAATTTTTACCATCTCTCTAGTAAGTTCTGTCCGGGGATGATTAGGTGGACCTTCTCAGTTCTACGGCGCATCAAGGATTGATGTTTGGAGCTCCCAATCCATCTTGGGATCTATTCTACTGGGTAGGTGACTTTTTTAAGAGGATAGTTTTCTCCCCTCATATCCATGTCTGACACAAATCAACCTGCGGGGGTTCTAAGATTGGGCTCTCACAACACACAAGATTTAAATTCTCCAGTAAAGAGATGTAAGGCTCTCCAGGGCTATCACTCCCAACACATAGATATTTTGTTTCTGCAAGAAACTCATTTCCCCAAAAGCTATAATAACCCCAAATTTCTTCACCAAAAATATCCTGCATTTTTCTTAGCTAACGCAGACACGAAACAAAGAGGAGTGGCCATCCTCTTTTCCAAAAGAGTCCAGTGTAATGTCATCCACGTGGTAAAAGACGTAGAGGGGCAATATATATTAGTTAAGGGGGAGATTTTGGACCAAATTCATTCCCTGGTTTCTTATTATACGCCCAACAAAGGACAGGCAGGCTTCTTTACGGAAAGGTTCAAAACAATCTCCCCTCATCTTGAAGGGAGGGTGGTGTTGGGGGCGACTCTAATGTAGCATTTGACTCTATGCTTGATAAGACATCCTCAGGAATGTTCCGTTGTAAGAGACCCCCGAAACAAGGCCTGAAAATTGCTAAGCTTATACACTCGGTTGGGCTGGTTGACATCTGGTGGGAGTTAAACCCCTCCGCGAAAGATTATACCCATTTTTCGGCTCCTCATAATACCTATGGGAGGATAGATCACATATTTATCCCTACAAGCGATATCTCTAAAGTCACTAAGGCAAAGATTTGTGAAGTAGCGTGGTCAGATCACTCTATGGTGATAATAAACCTCGTTCAAACCAAAATGTCTGAGGGACCTAGACCTTGGCGCCTCAATGAATCCTTATTAGCCAACCTGATCCATTGCACATTAATTGAGAAGGACATCAAAGAATACTTTTTAATTAATGATACCAAGGACGTATCCCTGAGCACTTTGTGGGGAGGGCTTAAGGCGGTTATTAGGGGGTCCTTGATTCAGCTGGGGTCCAAGCTTAAACGAGAACGTCAAATAGACATTTTGAAGCTGGAGGAAGAATTGCATAGCGCGAGTAAGGCACACAAACAAATGCCCACCGATACAACCCTATCCAGACTTGATAGGGTTAAGCTTTCTCTTAACTTAGCATTGACGTCCTCAGCGGAGAAATATTTGAAATTTTTGGGAGGCTGTTTTTATCTTTATGGGGATAAGATAGGCATGCACTTAGCTGCTAAACTCACCCCCAAATATAAATTGCTCTCTGTTCCTAGAATTAAATCTCTGTCTGGTGCTTTAACACAGAACCTGTCCATTATTATGGATACTTTCCAGGACATCTTTTCCAAACTATATACGAATAACAACCTGATCGATAAGTCTAGCCTGGAGGCCTCCCTGGAGGGAATCTCTGAAGGCACTTTAAGCTAGACCAAAGGCACACGTGAGGTTTTGTGGTCAGTTTTCAGACACTTTACAGATAGAAAAAGGCACCAGGCAGGGATGCCCTCTGTCCCCTATCTTATTCGCTTTAGTGATAGAAACGTTGGCCAGATATAAAAGGGGTTTTGTGCGGACAAACCACCCATAAGTGCGTATTATTCGCTGATGATGTCCTTCTATTTATAACTTCTCCACTAACAACCACTCCAAATCTGCTACGCATACTTGACAGGTTTAGCAAAGTTTCAGGCCTCAGAGTAAATTTATCCAAATCCGTGGATCTCAACTTTGGATCAACTAAAAACAAACTTTCCCTTTGTTTGGTCTAGCACACATATCCCATACTTAGGCATTAATCTCTCCCCTGCCTTTGGCGATTTGTATAAAAGTAATTACCCCCCCACTCTTTAGTAAATTACATAGAGACATAACGCACCGGGCGTCTTTGGGGTTGTCATGGATGGGCAGAGTAAACGCGATAAAAATGACGCTTATTCCTTACATATTGTATGCGTTTTGATCCTTGTCCATACCTGTAACCAAACAGCAACTAATGCCATTGCAGATAGCAATTAATAAATTTATCTGGGGAAGTAAGGGATACTGCTTCTCAAAACAAGTTCTATATAGGTCCAAGAAGAAAGAGGGTTTAGGACTGCCTCATATTTGGTGGTACTACTTAGTGGCACAGTTAGCTCAGTTCTCAGTTATTTACTCTAAAGGTATTAAATCAGATTGGGTTTCAATCGAGAGGGAGGCTATTCCTAGTCACACTCCAGACTACCTGGCATGCTGTCCTCCAAAATTAGGTATGCCGATTCTTGCACCCACGCTTTCTCATTCATTAGTTGTTCAAGATCGCAAGATCAAGGTTACCTCTAGCTGGCGTTCATTGGCACACCTTTTCAATAATTCCCAATTCCCCCTGGGGGAAGATATTAAGGCCTTTAATTTCAATATTTCTTTATTAGTTTAACAGGCATTACAAAATAATATAAAGAAAAATAGGTACAGTCAAGGTAAATTACAAGGTGTACAATGCATGGGTACAGAGCATGTAATATAGATACAGGTACCTAAATGCCTCTAAATACCTATAATTTCTGTCAGCCTACTGTCAGCGGGCATAAGCCCCAGTCAGAAACCTATCCTGCTGTATCGTGATCAGAATGTTTAAACCATGCAAGTATATAAGATGAGAGCAGCCCTCTACAATGCTAGTGTACAGTTATGCAGATCTAGTCGGGTTGTTATTTCTGAAAGTGACCGCGGAGATGGAGTGAGAGATTCTCTAGGGCCACACCCCGGGCACCCCTTTGGGAACATACTGTACCTCGTGGGGTGGGCCCTGTAGAACTTTTTAGGTGAAAGCAGTCTAGGATTTTACAATCTCAGAGGAAGATCGCTGGGGTCTAATCCTCAGAAGTGAGGTATAGCAAGTACCTTGTGAGAAAAGAACAGAATAGATGGGGTAGAGAAGGAGAGTAGGGGGTTAGGAGGTGGGGAAGTCTGAGTGGGTGGGTAATTAGTAGTTATATCGAACAGTATGGGCTGTATAGCCATATGTCCCAGCTAGCCTTGAATTTACAGGGTTTTTTCCATTTCACACTAGTAGTTGAGGGTTTTGATTGTGTCAACATATGATGGTATTGTGGGTGATTTCCATAGTTTAGTGATTTTGAGTTTGGCTGCTAACAGGAGTTGAATTATTACTGTGCGCCTATTGGGGTGTAAGGAGTGGATATTTAGATGTAATATTGCCAATTCTGGATTTGGTGCTATCCAAAACGCGCCTAATTCAGATATGAGGGCAAATAGTTTTTTCCAGTATGACCTCAGGGATCTACAGGCCCACATTAAGTGAAGTAGATTGCCTGCCTCATCGCAGCCTCTCCAGCATCTATCTGGAGTGTTGGTAATACCAGAAATGTACTGTTTTTTGAAACAGTTCCCAGTGATTAGTACATTTTGTAGCGGTAAGGGTGATGGAGAAGGCCTTACTCGAATCGGTCTCTGATAAGGAATGGCCTAGGTAGGTTTCCCATTTGGTCATTGTGGAGGATTTAAAAGGCTGGGATTGGTTTTGTAGTAGGGAATAGAACAATGAGATTCCCTTCGTTGGTTCTTCGTTTGGGCATAGATAGTTATAAATTATCAGGGGCAAATTTAACTCAAGAGGTATTTTATGGGACATGAGTAGAGTTGAGCGAACCTCTGGAAGTTCGGGTTCTGCTGGTCCGTCCGAACGTCGGGACAAAGTCCGGGTCCGTGTCCGGACGGAACCCGAACGATCGCACGGACAACGAACCCCATTGAAATCAATGGGGAACCGAACTTTTAGGCACAAAAATGGCTGTAA